>JABXWE010024560.1:0-14425 GCA_014611495.1 Limonius californicus | reverse complement strand
ACAAACGGATAAATATAAGAGGACTAACAGAAGAAACGATAGCAACGCAGTATAGAAAAGAGATAGAGAAACAGTTGAACGAAATACAAGATAAAAAAGTAAATCAGAGGTGGAGGCGAATAGAGGAGGCGATAGGAAGTACAGCGATAACAACAATACCACACACAACGAGAAGGAAAGGTTTGATAAAGAATGCAAAGAAGAGATGGCAAAGAGAAGACGAACCAAAGAGAAGATGCTACAAACAGGTACAGTGAAAGATAAACAAAAATACGAAGAACAAAGAAGAAAAACGAAGAAAATATGTAGAACTAAGAAGAGAGAATACATGGAAGAGAAAATAAAGAAAATCGAAGAAAAGTTTAGAAACAGAGAAATGGAAAACTTTCACCAAGAAACTAGAAAGAATAAACGGATTTCAGACAGAAAACCCAATATACAAGAGACAAAGAAGGGAAGCTAATAATCAATGACGAAGATGCACTAAAGGAGAACGACAAAGAAATAGGAAAAGATACAGAAGAAGAGGAAGAAACCAACAATCAAAAAGAAGAAGAAGATGAACATACTTTACCACCGACAATAGAAAACTTACACGAAATAATACAAAAACTAAAGAACGGCAAGAGCCCAGGAAGAAATGAGATGATAGAAGACATATGGAGAAAGGAGAAGATGCCAGAAGAAGGGGAAAAAAGATAACTGTCAAAACTACAGAGGGATAGCTCTACTGGATACTGTATATAAGAAAATGGCAAAATCAATAGAGATAAAAATTAAAGAGTATGCGGAAAAGGTAGTAGGTGAATACCAAAGCGAATACAGATCAGGGAGATCAGTAACTGACCATATCTTTACTCTGAAACAAACACAAAATATGTTAAACCAGTACGGGGAACTACTATACATAGTACTGATAGATTGCAAACAAGCCTACGATTCCGTAAATCGGAAAGAGCTGTTCAAGGCAATGGAAGAACTAGGAGTGCCAAGAAAATTGATAAATTTAACAAAAATGACACTAAAAGATACATAAAATGAAGTTAAATCGAATGGCCGGATTTCTGAAAGTTTCCATACAGGCACAGGGCTAAAGCAAGGAGACCCATTGTCAACAGCGCTTTTCAATATACTTCTAGAATGGGTAATAAGAAGAAGCGGCATTAACAGGTCTGGTACTTTAAGAACAAGATCACACCAGATATTGGCATACGCTGACGACGTAGTACTTTTAGCCACGACAAGACGAGAGCTAACCCAAATATGCCAGAAGAACAGCAGCAGAAACAGTAAACCTGAAAATGAATGAGATCAAATCCAAATTTATGGAACTAGGGCCAACAGAAAAACCCCAAGAACAAAAGGACGACCTGATAGTAGAAATGGGAACAACGAACAGAATAAAGATAGAGAAGGTCAAAAAATATACATACTTAGGAATTGCCTTAACGGAAACGGGGGACGAAGACAAGGAAATGGAAGCAAGATTAGCCAAAGGAGATAAATGTGCAGGTGCTTTAAACAAAATATTAAAATCCAAAAATGTATCTAGGAAAGCAAAAATCTATCTATATAAAACAGTCGTAGGAACAACTGTACTATATGGGAGCGAAATATGGATCCTCAATAGAAAGGAGAAAGAGAGAATAGATGTATGGGAGAGAAAAATTCTGAGAAGGATATTTGGAGGAAAAATTAAGGAGAAATATGGGTAAGAAGAGCAAACGAAGAAATAGGGAACCTTTACAAACAACCAGAGCTCAGCAATCAAGTCAAGGCAGCAAGACTGAGGTGGCTAGGGCACTTAGAAAAGTAATCAGACAACAGGATTCAAAAAAAAATAATAAATCCAAACCTAGGAGAACCAAGAAGAAGAGGAAGGCCGAAATGGCTGGACGCAGTGATAGAAGGTTTAAGAGAAAAGGGGATACAGGACTGGAAGACACGAGCTAAAGATCGGAAGGGATGGAGAGAAAAGGCCTGAGTACAGCAAATATATATATAAAGAATCTTAAGCAAGGATGCTGTCAATAGACGGTGGGTGATATCCCACCTTACTTAAAATTTACGTAAAACAAAATTGGAGGGGGAAATGTTCAGGAATTGGGCTGAGGATCAATGACCACTACTTAACAACTCTTTTCTTCGCCGATGATCAAGTGCTTTTTTCAAATAGTGAAGACGACATAGTGATAGCTTAGAGAAGAATTTGAGAAGCGGGGCATGAATATCAACCTAGGAAAAACGGAATATCTCCGGATAGAAGAACATCAGGAAGACCAGAACCTACGAATATAAGAAATAAGAAAATGCGGACATTATTAATACTTGGGAAGCATAATATCAACGAGCGAACATCAAATATCGACATAGAATATAAAGTGCAAGAAGGTTTAACTATTTGCTGTGGTCGAATTGGATCAGAATAAATACAAAAAGACTATTGACAAAACAATGGGAGAATCAATATTGACACGACCGAAGATATAAGGTTGCAAGTATATGTTAGACCCTGGTTAAAACCGTTTCTAAGGTTTCTTTAGAAAAATAGAAAAATAGATACCACAAAGCATTGTTGTACCCGGGTTCTCGTTGTAATCAAGCTAGCCTTGAACCCTTTCGACTGTCTAAAGAAAAATAACTTTCTTTCAAGAATAAAAATGTTAACAACTCTTCATCTGTTTTTTTAGATTCCTATTGAAATTATAATTATACATAATTTTGAATATAAGTTAACTGTCAAAATTTTTAATATAATTTCAATTTCGATCTAGGCAAAATATACATTTCTACCAGAAACAAGAAATTTAAACATTAATCCCACAACTTCGAATTTAAAGTCGAAATTTTGAGCGTTCAAAATGTGTTTGGCCACGTTCCATAGAAATAAAATATAAAATTAATTATATTATACATTAATATTTAATATGAATATTGTCGGCTTTGTGAAATCTTAAATAAGATCCGATTCAATCTTGACAACGGTGTTTAACCATTTTGGTATCTGCCCTGGGAAAGACAAACACAAAACAAAATGATTTCCATATCTTTATTCTAAAATCCTCTTGATACGACTACGAACGATAGTGCCGGGAGATTTCCAATTCGATTTGAAAGTTGTCATAAACTGTCAAAAACTTTTTCTAATTTGGCTTGAACATTAAAACCAGAAGTTTTAGAACGTATCGATTTTAAACCTAACATATTATTGGTCTGAATGTTAACACTTCTGTTCAGCTTTACTTCTTTGTAGTTACACTATTAATTATTACCTGACCTAAAATATCGTATTCATGTTCGCACTTCTAATTAATTTCTTAATTTTTGAACAATAATTACTACATGCCAAATTTGATCTAAAATATATATCCTTTGTTTTCCTATATTTTAACGATAGCTCGTGTGTTATTACAATTTCCCTAATTGTATATGTAACGTAATATCTAAGCAAATACTTCGAATACTTTACATTATTTACTGAGAAAATCTGTATTGGCTATATTCTTAACTGGATTGGAGAATACGCTTATGATGCAAGCGCATAAAATTCTCTTCGAATTATTTAAGCATAAAGTATCTGGCAATTGTGTAAATGTTTTTTGGTCATAATATGGGAAAATCGTATAACAATAAATTGTTTAATAAAATGTCAAATTATTTGGGACAACACTCTAGTTCAAATTTGTCTAATAACACATTTATACATTATAAATTTATCTCCCTCCGACTTCACTTTAAATTAAAAGTAATCATTACCCCTTATTCTAACGAAAATATGTAATTTGATAGAAATACCCATATTCATACAGTATGATTAAAAATGATTGAACGTGCCGCTTCGTACTGATTTTTTCTCTAATGCTTACTACTTAATGTGGACATAACTAATTCCAGTGGGGGTAATTTTAGTGGCGTAGTATTCATGTAGATTTTCTTTGCAAAAGAAATTACTTTTATAGACTTTAGAAGACCTAGCTTAGTGTGCATTACAGTTTATATTAAGGATAAATTTTTTATATTCGAATAGATAACCCGTACCTAAAAAACCCTCTAATGAGACAATTTATTTACATATTAAATAAAAAACAACACATTCTTCATATTATTTTTGCTTACAATAGGTGCTCTAGAGTCTAGAAGACCTCCTTCCCTCCTCCACAACTGTCCCAGTGTAATTCACGACATGGACTCCCGAAACTTTTCAGTTGTGTATAAACCATTTGCATATACACCATTTTTAATATCTAAAAATATAAATTGGTGGAAAGGTATTAAATCGGGCGATCATGATGGCCAGCGATACCTGCTTAGTATTGTGTTATCTAAAAATATATTTAAATTGAATACTGCACCTACTGTGCGAACTGGCACGCCATCTTTCTGGAGGAACTTCAGCTAAAGTTCACCGTCGTGAAGTTGATCGACAAGTAGCTACTGATAACTGTTAGCATGGAATTTCTCATTAAAAACCTGGATATCACCACTGCTATGCGAACTTTGTTGGCAGCCGCTCAGGATATTTCGGTACTGCTGTAGCGAAGCAAACAGGTTCTTCAGCCAAACTATTTTCTGTTTGTGACGTTCTGTTCCCTTCTTGTATTCCCATGCATTATGAATTGGATTAGTGCATAGTTGGAACTTCTCGTTATATGGCCCAGGTATTGAAGCTTTTTCTTTTATATTCTGTATATAATTTCAAATTTTTATTCACCTTCTCCTGCTACGTATATGATTTTCAGTCACATATGACAGTTATGTGTGTAGTCTGGTGGCAGCTCAATTGGTAAAGCGCTCGCTTTCTGAGTAAAGCGTCGATTCTGGCTTGAGTTCGAAACCTAAGCACTACTATGGAGATTTATAAAAATCTTAGGATTTTAATGCTAAAAAACCTTCTCTGGAACTTCTGTCGTTCGGATTCGACGTTAAACTGTGTTTCTACCTTAGCGCTGAGGAGAAACATGTGGCAGAGAAGAAGCTAATGCCCAGCAGTGGGACAAAAAGGCTGTCAATGATGAATGATGAATGATAACGACAGCTATGAGTGTTTACGCAGCCACTAAATGGAACAATACTGCATCTTTGAAAAACGTCACATCTTATATTTCATTGTTGAGGTCAACATTAAACAACGTACAGTACTGTAGACGCATTTCAAAATCTGCTGGCAAGAACTCTTAAATGACTTTGTATGGGTGCATACGCAGTACTTATATTGCAAGCCTTCTGATACTAACCGTATGAAAAACCGACAATCTAAATATGTAGTAATTCAGTTACAAAAACGACATTATGCTAGATCCATTCGGCGGTGAATACCCTGCAAAGTATTTTCCGGAAACATAGAGCCCTGTTTTTATATTTTCTTTTACAGACGTTGCCCGTTTCGCGGCACCGATGACCAATAATTTCGTAGCGGACTGTTTCTTTGGGAAATTGCTCTTGGAGCAGATTGAAACAAGAATGATAGGAGTACTGCCTAACACAATTTTAGTCAAGTTTTCCGGATCAAAAGTAAGCATCCATAATAATTGTATCCTGCTGTAGTGTGAACACAATGTTAATCAAAATTACGCCTTTAGTAACTTTAATCAAAACAAAACATTGTAACTTGATTGTCTTGCCTAATAAAGCGACCATTAAAACCTTTCAGTTTAAAAAACAAACTGTTATAACGTTAGGATTATAAAAACAGTAATAAAAAACACACAAGGAAAGCAATAAAAATGATAGTTCACAGGCAATATGCGCAACCACCTCTAATGAACTATGGCGATATAAATATTGATAAACAACAGGTTTGAAGACAAACTGAAGTGTACTATTAATAATTTTGGGACTACATGGAGGTCATGTTGCTTTAGTCATTTTCGAACGTACTGCATTTAATAGTGTATGTATTCTTAAAATACTGAACATTTTAAACACATTTAACTAGAAATATATGTGCATGTTGTGGTTTATGAAAGCACCAAATACGATATGCGTATATGCACATCTATGATTTTTATTTTAGGAATTTCTTGGAAGTTTTAGCCTGCAACAAAATAATGAGTTACGAAAGTAAAGAAAATCTGCGTGAAATTGTATACTTATGAAGTTATACATCCTTAATAAGCTCAATAAGCACGTCAATGTAATTTCAGAAATAATGCAAACTATTCTGACTAAGGTCGAAACATTGTGTAACAAGGACAACTTTACAGTAAATCCTGCAAAAACCAGCCTCTTACTATTCACTAGGAAGAGAAATCACGGAGGCATAAATACTCGGGAACTCATCGGAGAAACTTTGCAAATCAAGGGCGAGGTCAGTTATTTGTGTATGAGTCTAGACACCAAGTTGACCTGGAACCAACATTTGCAAGGAATCACTAATAAGGCAAAAACAACCTTGATGATGGCAAAAAGAGCCTTTGGAAATTAATGGGGATTAAAACCAAAATTTGTCCATTGGCTTTACACAACGGTGATAAGACCGACAGCAACCTATGGTTCACTAGAATGGAGGTCCAAAGCAAATCAAAGACAAAAATAAACCAGTTTCTTAGTGTTCAAAAACTGGCTTGTCTATGTACAACTCGAGCATTCAGAAGCACTCCGACAGCAGTACTAGAAGCTCTCCTGCAACTACCTCCTCTAGATATAATAATCAAGGGCGAGGCACGCATGGGAGAGTATCGCTTAAACTGCACGAGTAATTGGGAGAAGCACCCAAGACACATGGAGACACTCCAAAATAGTAAATGTAGCATGTGTCCTAAAATTTAAAATGGGAACGGACTACATTTTAACAAAATACTCTTTACACAAACCCTTCGAAGTACGGATAAACCTCGAAGAATGGGATCAAAAGGAACCACCAGACTTGCATAATAGCTTAGTATGGTATAGAGACGGTTCACCCACGAGCTGCGGAACTGGAGCTGGTGTATACGGCCAGCAAACCAAGATATATAGTACCTTCATATCTCTGGACCTAACTACCACAATATTTCGACGTAACTACCAATATAACTAATCTTTCTAGGTGAATTCTATGCAATTTTAGCAGCAATAGAAGAGCACATAAGAAGGGGTTATACAAACAAAACCACCCCTATTAACTCTGACAGTCAGGCTGCTTTGAAAGCACTGAATTCAATCCAGATTAAGTAAAAACTTGTCTGGAACTGCCTTCGTAGTGTCCTAACACTGGCAAACTCTGTACCGTTTCGCCCCTGTTGCTTATTTGGGGTCGACAACGTCCAATACTTATACCCTGGGTTAGCTATGAGTTGTTCAGGATACAATCACTTGAACTTTGAAATAAACAGTTAATTAAATTAAAAGTTAAATAATGTACAGAATATTAGAACTTAAATATGTGTAATAAAAATTGTACCTTAAATAAATGTAATAAAATTTTAACTTAAATAAATGTAATACAAATAAATGGTAATTTTTCGGGCACGCCACTGGTCGTAGGCGTCGCTGAATCGGTATCGTGCAAGACACCTATTTTCTTCACTTGGTAGGCAGGTGGATGCTTTGCTGTCTCAAAATGGCTTCTATGCTGTCAGAGCTAAATTCAGTAATGAACAAAATTATTATCATTATTAATTGGTCTAGTAAAGAGAGCAACATTCTTGCAATTGGATTTTACGGAGTGCGGTTCTCGGGAATTTGTGATGGGATTCGTTTTCAGGTTCTAATTCTAGTTAGTCAGAAAGATTGGGGGAATTCAATAATACAGATTCGCACCAAAAATACTCCGCGACTGAATTCTGCTGGCTGCGGGGACCTACAACTCTCAAATTGCTTCGAAATTCCTCCGAAACTAATTCAAGTTCGTAAGTGGGACTTACAACAATCCACCGTAACATGAAATTGCTCCACGTCTTACGGCAAATCTTGTACTGGGCGTTAATCAATCAAAACGACAGGAGTTAGTAATCTTTGGTACTTCGTTGATTCAAACACTAACTCGCCAAGTATTACTACTTCCAGGCAGAAATTTATATCGCTGGCCGTCGATTCAAACACCGACACATCAAACGGTAAAAATATCTGTGACAGGGTAAAATGAACGACGGAGGGCACTCAAGTGAATGAGCAAAGCAATATATATATATCTATATTCACCAGCTTCACTCTTACTAACGTGATAGAAACCCAAAGGCTTTCAAACGGCGGTACAAACTGAGAAATCACAGCAACGGCGGTCAACTGGTGGAACTCACTGGATACCTCGCTCCGGAATCTGTAATTTAAAAGTTAAAATTATTAACTTCGCTAAGACAGCGACGGAAACACTGGAAAATACCAAGTAAATATCCAGGTATGTAAACGGATCTAATTTATTAAACGGATTTTACAATGGCGGTTTTTTCAGGAACGGATTCAGGAAGGTCTCAGGACTGAGCATTCAGGAATAAGTCTTCAGGAAGAAGTCTTCAGGAAGAAGTCTTCAGGAATAAGTATTCAGGAAGAAGACTTCAGGCATGAGACTCAGAAATTAGGGAAGTCAAACTGGCCGGGTCCTGGCTTTTATACCCGCCATTTTGCACTCCAGTCATGCGCGCCATCCCACTCTTGTCTGGAAGGGCCTCATGTTCTAGAACTTTCCCGTTCAAGATCTTCGGACACTGTTTGTGACGCCATTATTTTGGAAAAGTGCTGATCCCACGTGGCGTTGGTAATTAGCACCAACTAATTCACGGCTCGGCATTTTTAACCCGTTACAACTCTAACAAGGTAACACTTGTGTGGGTGCCAGGCCACAGAGGCATAGAAGGAAAGGAAAACGCACATAAACCAACAAAACTAGGATCTGAAATACCGTTCACAGCCGACCTCTTGTCGATCTAACGAAGCGGACAGTGAGAGAAGCAGTTAAACAATGGATCGTAACCAAACATTCCTAGCACTGGAGACTCTCACCTGCACAAAGACAACGTAAGTCTATGATGGAAAACCACCCCCATAAGATTACCAAAACGGTTCTACAAGTCAGTATGCCTCAAATTGGAGTAGTGAGGACTCCTAAGGGGATATTGGCACTTCAGAAAACAGCTCCACAACATAGGGCTATTTTACGAAGATTCTATATGCAGGTTGTGTGACGAGGAAGAGGAAACAGCCTCCCACATAATATTTCAATGTGAAGCCTTAGCTCGTAGAAGATATCAAATCTTTGAGGGCACTAATCCCAACGACATACAACCGCAAGCCAGTCTGATCAACAAACTCCTACACCTGATAAAGGGGGCGGATCAACTTGACAGTGACTAGTGACAGAAGGGGATGCACAATAAACCCAAGAGACCGCTGTGTCAAAGGGAAAAAACAACCCTCTCCGTACAATCAATCAACCCATACATTTGTATTGTGCCATACACGTACTATCTTATACATCACAGCACAACGAAGTAGAGTAGACTATGATTATTACTTTAAAGTTGTCACTGTTGTTGGTAAGGTAATAAACGAAATAAAGCCAGTTCTTTATTATTCATAGTTAAGTGTCGAACACGACGAACAACTAATACCGCCAAAAAGTTTTACGATAATTTTATAAAAATTATTCCCAAGGTAGCGTGATGAGACGCAATTCAATCTAAATAATTGCAATGTTCTCCTAGTATCTTCTTTATGGAACAAATACATATGTAGCAGTAAATCGATTGTAGCTGGTAAATTTAAATATTTTTGAGATACCTCTGCAGTGCATCGAAAACTCCAATGACCACTGTTAAATAATGAATATTTGCAGCTAAAACGCAATTTTAATCACAATGTAATCAATACAAAATAAAACCGAAATAATAATGACATCCGAATTTACAAGTAGCGAAAACTACAATTGACAACGAATAGTTAATGTCAGCTTTAATGTATCTACCATAGCTTATTATTATATTGTTATTTACATTTCGGGATGTAATTACCTCATAAAATACTCACAATTAATTTGAATACTTTGTACAGCAACTGACTGCGCTAACGAGAAATTTGAATATCTAATTATGTTTAGATTAAGGGTAATTTAAACGCATTTCAAAATTTAGGAATGTAAAGGTTAATACAATACTTGCTTGGAAATAAATTAACTCAAAGTACCTGACAGTTTAAGCATATAATTTTAAAGAATATAAGAAACTTCACACTTACTCATTAGAAGTACATTTAACATTATTTAATTCATTTGATTAGCTACACTGTAAATTGCAATTAATTGCAATAATCGTAACTAAATTAGAACAGTTACATGAGATGCCTGAAAACTAGTCCAATTAATAGTCATGTGCATTATGAACATGATAACATACACTTTGAAACCAAGAAATATGTAGTAATAGAAAATTTGTGAGCGAAATATACAGCTAGAGAGTTACGCGACCCACTTGAAAACCGAAATGTTTCCATGATGTTGAAATAACAGTTATGTTACAAAGGATTCGCCTGAAAATCACTATCTAAAACCATATTACTTCATATAAATAGGTTCTGATGGCTCGAAAGCTTTTCTTCAGGCCCACACCGGATTTAAGGTTCATCCATGTAATAACCTATCTAATCAAAATTTTATCTGCAACTTAAAAAGGTTCGCTTCAAAGCCGCCCCTGCAATATTACTGTAGTTAATGTTATTTTGTTAGTATGCTCTTTATACCTTTAAAGTGATGCTTTAAGAGAATTCCTTGTATAATTTATGCATTGCTAGGAGTTTCATGAATTCCAGGCCTACACACTTTACAGGGATTCAATATCACTCACAGAATGCTTAGAAGCCAACGTGTATAATATCTGGTATTTCTTCGTATGAATAAATTTACTAAGTTAATCGAATTTAATGTTCGGCAAAAAACAATTTGATTCGACAAATGTGGCCATTCAAAATTTGTCAGATTGCCACCAGAAATCATTTTTTTTAACTCACGTTCTTTGCACTCAAGATGCTAGCTTATAAGGAATTTTTACTTCTACGAAATAGACGTAATTTGAAATTTTACGATTATATAATGTGCGAGAAATATCGCAGATTATTTTAAAATGGATACGATGTTAAAATTTTGTTACTAATACTGTTTATATAAAAAAGATCTTAATGTTTTGACAAACAAATAAAGTTTATTGTTTATCCCTATTTTGTCATAATACCTAGATTGTTTGTGCACCACCAAAAAAAGTATCACGACTTGAACACTTTAAAGTTTGACTATAATGTTAAAGATTTCTAGGCCTTGTTTTGTTCACTGTTAATTTAAAACCTATAGACTTCTTTAGATTACTTAACAGCCCTTGTGTATTTTAGAACACTTAACAGCTCTTGTGTATTTTACTTCTGTAGAAACTTTGTATAACACGGTTCAACGAAAATGAATTGGATTCTGAAGGTCTATGCAATAAAGATCGTGCTATTTTATTTAGTTTATCATTTACCAGGTCAGGAGATGTCTACGACGCCCTAACCAGATTTGTGTTGATCATACCCTAGAAAAATTGTAAAAAAAGTTGATATCGAACATATTTGATACTCTTAAAACATTATTTCTCCAGGGCTTTTATGTACAGCACCATACCATACTAAAAACTAAGAAAGGGAAACACAATAAAATATAAACAGCAAAGTTGATTTAATTCAGTAAATTTTCAAACTTGCAATCATCCACTTCCACACATTCTCTAATTGGTTTTGAAAATGTTCTTAGAACTCGTGCATGCATCTCAGGTGTAATTGACATAATACCCCACAGCTCCTCTTCCAATTCTGTTTACTCCAAATAAATTACTCCTATTTAAGTAATTCCGAAATAACCAACTGTACCAAGGTTTTCGCCGTATACTGGGTTCTACAGATTCCAACAACCCTGGTAAAATGCTTTCTAGGAAAACCAAGTAATGTTGTCTATTTAGTTAAATTTTCATAGGAGTGTGTTCCAATAATAAAGTGCACAGTAAATATTTAAAAAGATAACTGTGTGAAAATGGATTAAGTATGCTTATCTACTTTGTCATTATTTGAAAGTTTTGACTCATCCCTGAATAGTACACAATTTAAAAAAGATAGATTCAAAAATATTAATTCTGGAAGAAACTAAAAAAAAAGCAATTTTATCAGACGTTCACATTCATAGAGTATGTGGAACATAGGAACGATTAAAATGAAATATATTAGCCTTCAGAACTCTTACATCTGAAGTTCTCCTAATACAGCCTTTCAAGTTTGTACAAAAACTAGGAAAGAAAAAATTTTGTTTTATTGCTTTTCAAAATATTCGCCTTTAAGATTTATACACATTTGCATGCGTTCAAACCAATTATCGATACATTTTACCCACTTTGAAGTTGGTATCTCAAAAACATGGTTTTCAGGCTTCAACAACTTCTCGAGGTGATGAAAAGCGCTGTCCAAGCATTTTTTGTTTGACATTCGGGAACACAAAGAAGTCGCTAGGCGATAAATCAGGTGAATACGGGCAATGAGACATTAATTCGATGTTTCTCCGCTTCAAATAATCAATTGCTTGCCGTGTTGTGTGAGACCTGGTATTGTCATGATGAAGAATGATGCGACGTTTTCCGTCGTTTTTCCTCACGATGAATTCTGGCAAACAAATTGTTGAATACCATTCAGCGTTAACTGTTCTTAGATGCTCTAAAGGAATGGTTGCGACATGTCCAGTACAACCGAAAGAACAAGCCATCATTTTCTTGGAAGTGCTTCGTGAACGAACAACTTTTGTGGCATTCGGTTCATCTTGGAACACCCAAACAGCGGATTGTTGCTTAGTTTCTAGTCCATACGAGTATATCCAAGTTTCGTCACCTGTTACGATGTTGTATACGGATTGTTCAGTTCCTCGGTCGGTGTTTTGAGTATTTCCTTCGTCAATTAACACGAGCCTTTTTTGAGCTTCGGTCAAATTATGCGGAACCCATCCGGAATAGATCTTTTTCACAGCTAAATGTTCATGCAAAATCGAATGTACTGTAGTCTTCGATATGCCTAACGATGCCGCTATCTCACTGTAAGTCACATGCCGAACTTCTTCAATAATGTTGTGCAGAACATCGATGTTTTTTGGAATAGCAACCGATTGTTGTCGACCTCCACGATATTCATCACTGACGGACCCACGACCAGGACGAAATTCTGCAAACCAATTGTAAACAGTATTTTCTGATAGTGCTTCCTTACCAAAAGTTAAACGAAGCGATTCTATGCATTGTTGTTGAGTTAGGCCTTTAGTAAAATCGTAAAAAATCATCCAACGAAAACCTTCACGTGAAATTTCCATTGTTTCACAAATTTACTTTCCTTAAACGCTCACTGTAAGCAAACTACTCGGTCAATTTCTAAGCTGCCACTGTTTTCGCAATAACAAATGTGAAATTTTACGAAAATAGTAATGACACATCTCAATAGCGTCACCTAGTGGTCGTTTGTAAAAAGTTAAGAGGCTGCCCTCGTCCCCATATTGTGCTTAATCTCTTTAACTTGCATGGGGATTCTGATTCACTACATCTAACATTGCTAGTTCATTTTATATGTTCGTAATCGTTCTGGGCCTACATAGTTTCAGTCGCTCGTTATTCTAATTAGTTACAAAGCATCCAAATATTGTTTCAGGCGGTCACCTTCTAGTAAAGAGTAAAAGAGGTAGATTCTTCAATTCTTTAAAAATGCGATAACGATTTGAAAATAATCTAATAATTTAAAACTTCTATTGTAATATTCACTGATTTATTAGAATTCAATAAAATGTGCAATGTAGCAGTGTACTTCGTAATCAATATCAAGAGAAAAGTGAAGTAATTGCTACACAAGGAGGCTATTTTCAACATGTGGATATTCACTACTTCTTTTTCTCCTCTATAGGTCTCCCTGGTATTTTTTCTACTATCAACATAGTTTTTCAATATACTTTTGTTGAATTAAACTTTGATTACAATAAAAGATTTGTTTTAAACCTTATAAACTGTAGGACTTAAGTAAAGACAATCGCTTTGTGCTTCACTCTATAAACTCTTAGCGAGCATTTTAATAGATGTCTCAAGACGCAACACTGTATAAGGAAATACGGGCCGAAAACCCCAGTAAAATATCCTAAAACCATGAGAACAAAATTCGCCCACAATTATTAACACAAATAAACAACTGTTTTGATTTTTAGTGTTCTGGAACACCAGATAAGTGTGTGTTTGTTTTACAATAATAAACGGAAGCAGCATGACGGACAAATGCGAGTACTAGCATAGGCTAATAAATACCTAGACGTCTCAAGTAAATGACAAACTAGATTCAATCTAAACCCGCTGGGACCTTTGCGAAAGATGGCGCTGTCAGTTATTTCCAGTACTACCTGCAGTTGACCAAATACACTTTCAAATGACAGATTTTCTACATCGTTTACCTGGGCCACGTTAACTCAGAAGCAGGTAGC
>JABXWE010024559.1:0-30386 GCA_014611495.1 Limonius californicus | reverse complement strand
ATAAATAAATCAAAAGGATTTAAAGAGATATGGGGGACAACCTGCTCTAACCCAAGAGGAAGAGAGACTCATAGTTGACTGCATTGGTGTGATGTCTGACTGGGGATTTCCTCTAGAAAAAAGATGTTTGTTTTTTGGTCCAAAATTTTTTAAATAGACAAAACATAAAGAGATCTCAATTTAAAAATAATTTACCTTCACACGAATGGATAATAACATTCCTACAGCGAAACGCTGCACTAAATCAAAGATTATGCTCTAATATAAAAAGAGCCAGGGCCAATGTGTCTGTAGAAATAATAGAAGAATACTTTAGGAACCTAGAAGAGTCGTTGCATGATGTGCCTCCTGAGAACCTGGTCAACTACGATGAGACAAACTTCGTAGATGACCCAGGCAATGTAAGAGTATTAGTTCGAAGATCATGCAAATATCGCGTAAGGATATTGGATTCAAGCAAAGCAGCAACATCTGTTATGTTTTCTGTGGCTGCAAATGGGACCATGCTCCCGTCTTATATTGTTTATAAGTCCGAGCATTTGTGGCAAGAATGGACACAAAACGGCCTTCCTGGTGCAAGATATAACAGGTCGAAATCTGGATGGTTCGACCAGTGTATTTTTGAGGATTGGTTTTTTTCCAAAATTATTCCTTATTTTAGAAAGCTAGATGGGCCAAAAGCTATAATTGGAGATAATCTGGCCTGTCATCTTTCACTGAGAATTGTCCAAGAATGTGAAAAACACAATATAAAGTTCATTCTTCTTCCGGCCAACACTACCCACTTGACACAGCCGCTCGATGTGGCCTGTTTCAGGCCTGTAAAAATTCAGTGGAGGAAAACACTCACAATGGAAAACCCGAAAATAAGGGTTGCTTGCCTAAACAACTTTTTGCGAGTTTACTTCAAAAATGTCTTCTTAAAATCGAAACACGAAATTCAGAAAACATAAAATCTGGATTCAGAGCCACGGGTTTATACTCCCTCGATAAAGAAAAAGTATTGGTCAAGATTCCGGACTATAAAAAACATTTTGAAGAAAATGCTCCATCCGTATTAACAGATTCATTAATTGATATTTTAAAGGAATCGCGAGGATCTAAATCTTCCAATACTACCAAAAGGAAGAAAATTAATGTATCTCCTGGCAAAAGTATTGGCGAAATTCACTTTACCCAAGCAGGAAGTTCACAGGTGTCTTTAGAACTTGACGAAAACGTTCAAGATCATGCACATGACCAAAATGAAGAAAAGGATGAAAGCAAAGATTGCAGTATGGACACTGCAGTGCAAGATGAATAATATTTTCTAATTTGGAGAAGAACATGTTTATATTGATAAAGTTTCCTGTAAAGAACAATAAGATTGAAAACTTCGAAAAAAAGTTTATTGGTCAAATCCAGGAAATAGTTTCAGAAGGCGAAATCGCAGTCTCATGTTTGAGAGAAAATAGAAAAATAAACAATGCTTATGTTTTCCCCAATGTGCCTGATATTTGTGATATCGAAATAAAACAAATAATGAAAATATTAGAGATGCCCTTGAAATTAAGACGAGGTGGATTTTTGTTCGCTTTTTAAATCACTGGTTTGTATTATAATGTTATTAGTTTATGTTTTTAGTTTATGAAAATGTTTTTTTTTATTATATTATTATAGATTAAGAGTTCTTGGTTGTCATGCTTTAAAGGATGTTTAATATGTCTTTAATGTTTTGTGTCATTTAAATATATAAATGTATACATTTAACCTCAAACAAAGCGAGTTTTATTTGTATTTTTGAAAATTTAGATCAAAATACGTTTAAAAAAAAATTGTGTTCCGAGTCGTCTTTCCTAGTAATCCACTTGCAATTTCTAGACAAATAAATGTGCGTTCCGAGTCACCCCGGACCTTCGGGTGACACGGAACACTTTTCTTGTTTTTTAAATAGAGAGATATTTTTTGTTTGATCTTTAACAATAACGGGGAATGGTTTCTAAGATATTAGACGCACCTTAGCCAAAATTTGATTAATTTTGCTTAAATGTGTCAAAAGTTATAAGCAAAAATATGTCAAAAGTGTATTCAAGTCACCCCGGTTGACGGTACCTTTTTCACCTTTCATCTAACTCAATACATCTTACACTTTTTGTCCATTTCCATATGATTATTATTCCAATTTCACTGCCATTTTCGTGTATTTTCCTCTCGACGTCTATTGTTTTTACTACTGTCCGCTGTTGATTTTCATGTTTGAAATTTAGTATTGTTACGCTTAAGTTTGTAACTGATAAGGAGCCCTTTGTCCTTATCGCCGGGATCGCCAGAGAAACAACTACCTTTATATAAAATGATTTAATTTATTCATTTACTACACGCTACAAAACAAATATAACTTATTCTAAGATATTATGTTAAAGCTACTTACAAAAACATAATCAGGTATAAGATCATTGCTGGGGTGGAATATTTTCTTTACTCAATCGCTTACTGGCAACTGTCAACTATACACTGACTGTCACTACTATCACTACTACCACTACTGTCACTACTGTACTCCTCCCCTCAACTCTGAAGTGCCTCTTTATAAATTCCTTTTTGCACCCATAAGCTCTGACCTGGTTATTACTTAATTTCCCTTATCAAGCGTATTACTTATTTCACATTGCCTAATTTAATATTCCAATGTGCTTTAATTTTGCTGAGTAAAATGACCTGATTGCTTGCAACATAAATGTGTATGCAATTGAAATCACATTACAACAATTATGAAGCAATTATAATTTAATTTAGAATTTTGGAAATTGGGTTCCTAACGGTATGTTATGTTTATTATAACAGGACATTGGCTTTAAGGCCTCTCTTTTCATTTTTTGGTGGTTTCTATTTCGTATTTTCAATTATTTGATACTAGAAACAGTATCGTGAGTGCTAAAATTTGCGCATGAGCAGCTATTGGTTCAGATCATAATCCATTAATAGTGAAAATTAGAACCAAGGTAAAGCAGAGAGTATAGCTGAAGTTAAAGAAAAATCAAGGCAGGTGAAAATTAAGAGACAAGAAATACAAGCCAAATTCACGGAAGTAGTAAAGGAAGATCTATGTCATCTACAATTACTGGATATATACGAAGAAGGTCAAATCTATAACATGATGGCCCATATCCACAACAGATGGAATGACGTAAAGAAAAGTCTAATTAATATAAGGGAATAAATTATAGGAACAAAGTTGAAGGAAAAAGCAGTGAATGGATGACAGATAACACACTACAACTTATGAACAAACGAAGAAAGGGAAAAAGCAGAAATGTAGATAAATATAAAGACCTTGATAATACGAGGCTTGTTCAAGCGAAACCCATCTTTGATTAACTTAGCCTTGAATACAATTGCAATAATTCAAATGACGTTTGTTAATGTTGGTAGTGTTTGTAAGCAACACATTAATAAGTTTCTGGCGTTTGAATTTGATTCTGACTTTTGAAACTTCGCAAAATGGTGATGACTTTCTTCCGTCAATAGTTGCTGGTGACGAAACTTGGTGCCATTCCTACGAGCCATCCACTAAGTTATCGTCGATGCAGTGGAAACATTTAAGTTCACCACCACCGAAGAAGTTTAAAGCACATCCTTCTGCAAGCAAGGCGATGTTAAAATTTTTCGACCATGAAGGTCCCGTATTCGTGTAGTTTAAATTTAAGGAACCTGGAGTAAATGTCAATACAAATCTGGACAATCAAGCTTAATCAAGCAACAAGACGGGAACGTCCAGGGAAACTTACGCGTGTGGGGTCATTTTGCTGCACGACTATGCTATAAAAAAATGGAGGATTAGAGCATCCACCCTATAGTCCGGATTAAACGTCTGTAAATTTCCATATTTTTGGACCGCTGAAAATGCGTTAAAAGGTCGGCATTCTGAGTCTGACGCAGAAGTACAGATAGCTGTGGAAGACTTCTTCAATCAGCAGCCACAAGAATTCTATGAGCAGGGTATACGTCGGTTAGTAAAACAACGGGATAGGTGCCTTAACTGTGATGGTAATTATTTGTAATTAAATTTTTGAATAATGTTTTTATAAAGCAAAGATGGGTTTCAATTGAACACACCTCGCAATTCAATCTCTGGAGTGGTTAAATATGATTCTATTTACAACAACAATTGTAACAATTTAATAATAGGTTTTTACAGTACAACAAACATGTAATAAAACTTAAAAACAGGTTTTAAATAAATAAATCTTAAATAGTTATTTATGGAACAAGGCCGTGAACTAGGACTTTTTTTTATGAGAATGAATATTATTTGGCGAGGCGCAGGCCGAGCCAAATAATCATTCGAATAAAAAAAGATAGTTCACGGCCATGTGGCATACAAAATTTTGTGTGCAACTGTGAAAAATTACCAAAATTAAAGTTTCCATCGAATCTTTACATAAAATTAAATTTAGCAGTGTGCTTTGGTATGGTAACTAGGGCTTGCGTAGTTAATTTCATTCAAGATCATGACCCGTAAAAAAAAGTCTTTGTCGGCCGGTAAAAAAAAGTCTTTTTTTTACGTTGTCAAGACTAAATTTTACTATAAACAAATATGCTATTTCACGACTCAAAATCAAGAAAAAAAAGTGACGTTTTTTTGACAGTTGCACACAATAGTTATTTATGGAACAAGGCCGTGAACTAGGACTTTTTTTTATGAGAATGAATATTATTTGGCGAGGCGCAGCCGAGCCAAATAATCATTCGAATAAAAAAAAGATAGTTCACGGCCATGTGGCATACAAAATTTTGTGTGCAACTGTGAAAAATTACCAAAATTAAAGATAAATAACGTTCGAATTATCTAATAAAAGCTAATTTCATTCAAGATCATGACCCGTAAAAAAAAGTCTTTGTCGGCCGGTAAAAAAAAGTCTTTTTTTTACGTTGTCAAGACTTTATTTACGTTGTCAAGACTTTATTTTACTATAATAGTTATTTGTATACTTAGGCCGCGAAATCATTCTTTAACGTACCGAGAGGAAGATTGCCGCCGCGGCCGCTTGCGGCCGAGGCAAGGCAACCTCGAGGACGTTAAAGAATGACGCGGCCGCAGTAAAATTTTTTGTGCAATTGTGTAGAATCCTCAATAATTATTGATGAAATTTTAAAAATTATAATTTTTGTCGTAGATAGAAAGACGGCCGCCCTTCATGTTACCATGGAATGAGATAAATAATAAATAATTTCTAAAAACTGTCCATTCTCATGTGTCAAAATAAATATGTATGTATATGTGACATTCAGTTTAACGGCCGTCGCTATGACAACGGCCGCGAAATTAAATTTTGCGGCCTGCATGGCGTACGCGAAGTTGTTACTTCGCGTACAATTGCACAAAAACAAATATGCTATTTCACGACTCAAAATCAAGAAAAAAAAGTGACGTTTTATTGACAGTTGCACACAAAATATATTACAAGACAATTTCTTCAAATGTGACAATGATAGTAGAGGAGGAAGATGATAAAATGGAAAAACTATAATTGGTAGTGTGTAGAAATAGTGTTTTTGTATTAATTGTTTTATATTTTGTACACTATCATATTTGTGAATTAAACTATTTTATTGAACGTTGTAGTTAAAATACTGGCTGCTTTATCTACTAAATTATGTTTATAGTTATTGCCAAACATTCCAAGAACTACGACCCCTGCAGAGGGGTGCTTGTAGGTAGGATTGAGAACAAATAGGGCAGTTAAGTCTGGGTGTGGGTTCTCGGGTGGATATGAAGCGGATAACAATATGTATGTTGATTAATAAAATTGTGAAATACAATCAAGTGATGTTTATCTATGTATTTGCCACCTGTAGAGTGGTGTAGATAAGCTCTTGGTACGTGTTGTCGGAGCTGTCGTATGAAACCGTAGGTAATGCTTTTGCTTTTGATACTGTATTATATGTAGTTAGCAATGGTAATTACCGTATGATGATGGTTAGGAACCTGCGAGCTAAGGTATACTCCTCGTTTCGTTTTAGACTGCTTAATGATTGCTGATACGGTGTGGTCATTCGACCTGACCTCGACGTGGTTGCCCAAGAGTGATAGCCAGTGATCTCTACATTGCACTTTGCAGGGTAGCATGTGGAGAGACCGTCTCTCATTGATTTCCTTGTGTGAACGTACGTCTGCGATTAGCAGAGGTCGTTTGGTGCATGGGTATGCCCATTGTCCAGTGGTAACATTCGGTTGCCCCGTACCCGTTATAGATTAGGTGCATCAGACAACATCTACTAAAAACAGCCCTTTCAAGGTCATCACATTTCGATCGAGAATAACCAGAAACGCTACTGTCGCGATGCCTAAGGTAAGCCACTAGATGGTACGTGGGACTTCACGGGGGGACACCCAAACTTGTGTAAGTATGAAATGTAGAATCCACAATAACAATAATAATCTAGTAACGTATTGTTGTTTGTTGTTCTATGGTTCGACTGTTTGTGTACATATTTGAAGTTGTAAGAGTTTGAGCTCCCAAGAATGTGACCTTGATGAATTCACATAACCAATTCTAAGATCCTATCGGTGAGTATAGAGTTAATAATTACGTTAGTTTGTAAAAATTCTCACCACCCCAGTGTTAATATCTTTTAACAAAAAGCAGGAGCACTGGATAAGCTACTAGTTTTAAAACAACAATCCAGTAAGACTAATCAAAGGTAGTAGGAGAAAAATAAAAAATATTTTCTTTAAAAAGCATAAAAAGGGAGGAATTAAAAAGGGAAACAAAAAAAGGAAGGGAGATTTATAGAGAATTAGAGAGTAGAAAGCAGGAGAAATCTACATATAGAGCATTTTAATGATGAAATAGGACGTGTTAACTAAAGTATTTAAAGTATAAAGATATTTATGTGTTGGGAGATTGTTTATGTTCTTGTTTTTGCAGTTCGGTGCCATTTTCGTCACTTGGCGCTTGCGTCGATGGGTTATTCTTGTCATGAATGCTCTTCCATCTGAAATTTGATTGTTTAATGAATGCACCCTATTTGGTGGTTAAACAAGCACATTTTCTTACATTAACGCCACGATTGTAGGAATGAGTACTACAATTCCAAGGAAGAAGAAAGCTTGAGGATAGGAGTTATCAGTTTGCTGCCAAATTGCGTTGTATATTTGTATGCCTATGGTACCACCAATGACACCTACAATTAGTAGCAAAGACTGTACTTTTCCTATGTCGTCTTCCGAAACATATTTTGTCGTTTGAGAGGTAAGCCCTGTGCCACCCACTCCACTCAAAATTCCAGCTACCAAACCTGAAAATGAGAAAGGACATTTAATAAATTTCTATTGAAAAGGTAACACGGGCTAGGTTGATGAGATGTTGATGCTTACTCATGTATAATCCACAGGTACTGGGAACAAGCATAATAACAATATTGGCTATTATTTTATCAGCGTATGCTACTGCCACGATCATTAAATCGTGTAAACCGAAAACATTTGATAACACAGGAATTCCAACTCCAAGACCTGAAACGAGAACAATGTTAGATGTACCACGATATGTAATAATGATCCTCATATAGTAAATCTTCTAAGTTTATAGTTATGGCTCAGTATTGGGGAACAGAAATATTTCGTCAAACAGCTGATGAATTAAATGCAAGAAGAGCAATGGACTGGAAGTTATACTATTTAGGTTAGTTGTATGTTTCTAATATTATTACAAAATCCATTATGTTGTTACTTGCAATATGGGACAAGGATTTAGGATTAACATATTGCATAATTCCAAGTAACGAAGTATATTGGATTGGGCTAAGAAAACTGTGTGCAGTTCCTCATGTTGTATATATGAACGATTAAGGTGGTCTGGGAGTCGTGGATATTCCTATTCCTTCTTGGTCTTGTTCTAGTAAAATATGTTGGGTTTTGTTAAGGTATTTACATGCAGTTGTAGAGGCTGCATAATTGTCACTATTGATGTATTAAACCAAGACGGATTTTCAAGAAAGAAAAGTCTTCTGGGGTCAAGGATATTCCTAATTCTTTTTGGGCAAAATGGAATTGTTTGCAATCTTTGATGCTGTACAATTGTTACAAATCTTATATGAATCAAGGCTGGATTTTTTAAACGATAAGGTTTTCTACAGCCGGAGATACTCCTGCGCTTTGCTGATGAGGCTAGTAAAATATATTAGATTGGAATAAGCAAATTTTGTGCAGTTCTTGATGTTGTACATTTAAGTGGGCAATGCGTTCTGGAGTCGAAAATATTCCTATCCCTTCTTGGTTTCTAGCAAAACATGTTGGATTTTGTGGAGGTAATTATATGCAATTATTGAGGTTTCACAACTTCTACTATTGCTGTATCAAACCAGGCTGGAAGTTTAAGAGACTAATGTTTTCTGGAATCAGGGACATCCTAACTCTTCTTGGTCAAACTTTTGGAAAATCTGTTGAGCTGGGTTATGAAAATTGCTTGCAATCTTTGAGGCTGTGCAGTTGTCAGTATTTTTGTATAAATCTAGGCTGGATTAACTTGAGGACGTCTACAATTGGGGTGCTGCTAATACTAGCTATGTCAAGCTATGTAGAAGTTTCCCAAAATGGATGCTCTTAAAGTTGTGAAAGCAGGGCCGTCACCAGTTTTGCATGCGCACGACTTGTCGGATGTTCTTTCGAGTACGCAATATTTTGTTGTATTTGGCGATGATGCAATTATATCAGACTTTGATTGGCGGCAGCTTTGATGGTTTACTCATTTTCTAGTAAAGCTGGTAAGGGTTTCTTGATGTAGCATAAAGCTGAATACATTCAAGCAGACAGGGATTACAAGTTCTGGCCTCCAGGCAGGTTGTTCGCAGGCCAGCTTCGCAATCTCATACGCCTCCTTTTTGCTCGGGTTGTCGTCATTTCCTTTTACCCAAAAAAGTATGACGATGTTATTTTTATAGATATCTTCAAGAGTTTCATAGCACCGCAATACCAGACCTGAGGCAATTTTGCAACTGTCTAGGGCTAGTAGAACTGCCGAAGATACCAATTCGTTAATTCTTGGTTTGTCGTTCAAGAATTGCATTTGCACTGTGCATCGTTCCCACCACTCCTGCTAGGAAGATGGTGGATATCTTGCCTAGTGGTATTATATATTCCGAATTTAGTTTTGGATTCATCTGTAAAGATAGATATATCCATAGGTTGAGTTGTTTTAGGGACCGCGGTGGTCGAGTGCGAGAACGCATTGGCCACTCGAGGTCACAGTAAATGCGGTTGCTCCGTTGGGGCGATCGAATCCCGACTGGGGCGACCGCATTTGCTTAGTTAAGTTTAGGGTGCATGTTGCATGAATGTTTAGTGTGTAAGGGACGCCCGCACCCCCCTGAAGTAATGCGAAAGCGGTTCCGGGAGGGGAACGGTAGTATGAATGAGCAAAAAAAAAAAGGTTGAGTTGTTTCAGCGTTTACATGTACAATAAAGTGTTTGTTAAAGGTGTTTTTACAGGAGGTAGTCAATGACGGCATTAAGAGGTATCATTGTGACTGTCTGGTTCAGTATGGAATTCTTTAAGGTTTTTTTGGGACCGAGGACATTCCTAGCGTTTCTTGTGGGGCTAAGTTATGGAAATTGTTTGCAATCTTTAAGGCTGTACAGTTGTCAGTATTCTTATATCAGTGGGTTCGAAAACGTTAACTTGTAACAACATTACATCTATTTTGTGTGATTCGACTGTGATTTTATTCATCTAATTTTCTTATATCAATCTAGACTGGATTATTAGACGATAAGGTTTCGTGCAGTCTGAGATACTCCTACGTCTTACTCATGAGGTTTAGTGAAATCTGCTAGATTGGATTAAGCAAACTGTGTGCAATTCTTAGGATTGCACAGCTGTAGGTTGATTTGTCAATTGAGGCTAGGTGGTCTATAAGCGCAAAGTGTTTTAGGGTTGAGGATTTACGTGTCTCATTTTGATTACGTTTTAGTTGAACATGCTGTGCTAAGTTAAGGAAATATTCTGCAGATATTGAAGTTTTACAATTATCACTATTACTACTACTATTATTATCAATCCAAACTGGATGTTTAAGGAATAGGGTTCTTTGAAGCCAAGGATAGTGTGTTACATGTTAATCTGTGGCTGTCTCAAGGAAATGTTTTACAATCCGTCTTCTATTTCTAATTGACTATTGACTAACTTTATTTACAACTCTTGTTCTAATGATAATTAGCTTTATTTTGCATAGTACGCATTCCAACAACTTGTGAACAACAACCAATACTGGCATTGTTACATTTTTTACTTATTGTATCTCATATACTTGGTTACTACCAACATAAGAGGGAAAATACATTATTACTACAACACCCTCTCTTAATGTCTTTCTTCAAATTGTCATTGATAGAAGCTGTTTTTACATCTAACTGAATAAAGTGGTAACCATGTTGATTTCCCACTGCTAATAAAGTTCTAATGGCAGACATTCTTGCAACTCTTACTAATCTAGCTTTGTATTGACCCCTCGTATCTTTTTCAAACGGTTTCAATGTATACACCCACTTTGTGTCCAAAATCTCACTGTCTCTTGGCATAATTACCGGTTTGCATGTTTTATTTTTAATTATAGATTCTATTTCATTGTCCACAACATCTCTCCAACACTTTCGTCCTCTCTACCACTTAGCTCGTCAACTCCTTTTGGAACCTGTTTAATATACAACATTGCATCAAATGCCATGTACATATCAGAGTTTTTATATCTGGAAGGGTGTTTCATGATTCTTTTATTTTTTACATTCTTCTCATCTACTATTTGATTTCATTTTCTAAATCTACATATAATTAAGCCTCATTAGTGCCTTCACTTTCTACATCTATTTCATGTCACATGCCCATTTTCACTAGGGTCGTTATTATCTACTATGACCTTTCTTATAGTAAAACAAATCTTCGTAAAATATTACAGCTCTAGATAATAAAAGTTTCTGCTTTTTTGTATTTCATAATCTATAGTCAATCAATCTTCTGATTTTGATTCAATCTTCCTCCTTAATTCTGCAGGAACATGTGAATAATCAACTGAACCGAATACTCTTAAATTTTTTACATTGGGTTTCTTATCAAACCGTACGAGACTTCTGTTCATGACTGCAGCTGTTTTGACAGTTCCATTCCAAAACTGTTTAAGGGTACCCGAATCAATCATCATTGACCTTGGTTTTTCTACCAAATTTCGATTAAAACGTTCAGTCTTACTGTTTGTTGAGGCGTGTATGGTACAGTACAGTCAATGAAAGTTCTGTTGTATCTATAATAATTCTTAAAGTCATGTAATATTTATATTCTCTACCGTTATCAGATCTTAGTAGAGATATTTTATGATTAAATTTTGCCTGTACCATTTGTGTGTATTCTTGTGTATTCTTAGTTCCAAAACTTGAACTTCCCATTAACACAAGTTTTACAAAATTAATCTTTATCTGCTTCTAAAACATCCAGGGCGTTAACCAATTTATTCCTAGTTTGTCCAAATTTAAATAGCAAATATGACCATACCGTTTATGCCACATCATTACCTTTTCATTTTCTACTTGGACTACGTTTGAACATTCATTGCTTAAAATCTTAAATTTTATTTCATACAAATTGTTTCTTAACCCGACGCCAATTAGCGTATCTCTGTTAAATAGCGGCACTTGGCCATTTTCAAAAACTACCTTAATATTGGACATTTCTAATTTTTTTTAAATGATCAGTACATGAAGAATCCATGAAAATGTAATACTATCATCAGTTACAGTTTCCAGATATTGATCTACATTACTTATAAAACAAATATTTTTCTCAACATCTTTATAATCCTGTTCCCTACTTTCCACATAATTTTCTCTTCTTTCTTCTTCTTTTTCTGAGTTGCTGGGTTGTCTTTGCTGGCACTGATAGCCTCCATTGAAGTACCTAGGACCCTCGATTACGGTTGTTTGCGTAACCAGTACGATGATTGGTTCTTGATCGACAATTTCCTCGGAATGCTCTATTTGACCTTGATCGTTCATCATTATTTGCGAACGCTTCTTGTTGATGCCGCGTTAACTTTCGGCAATTTTTTTTTAAATGTCCATATTCACCGCAACCATAACATATTCCCGACCTTCCGGATACGAATGCAACTGGTTTCCAACCCTCTTCCGTATTATTTCCACTACTTGCAGCTTTTTTTCTTCTTCACCTCGAAGTTCTAACTTGACAAAATCTAGGTTAAGTTTATCATCTGGCAAATTTTCTAGTATTGTGACCACCATTTCATTGGATAACGAGAAAAGTAAATTACATATTGCATCCTCGTCTTTCACATATGCCGCCGTCGCTTTTAACTAACATAGAACATCATCGAATTGTAAAAGAAAATCATTCAAATTCTCATTTTCACCCATTTTCATCGAATTGTAAAAGAAAATCATTCAAATTCTCATTTTCACCCATTTTCATCCACATTAACTTTCTCTTTAAAAACAATTGCCTTGGTAGTCCTTTTTCTCGTACATTGCTTCTAAAGTTGTCCACACACTGTAAGCCATTTCTTTACTTCTAACCAGATCGACCGGGGTATCATCTACACATTGTACAATAAGTGACTTGAATTTGTTATCTTTCCATTTCGCTTAATTTTTTTTGTATTGTCATCATAATCAGATTCGTTGTATTCGCAATCAATCATGTCTTCCACATTCTTCTCAACTAATAATGTTCTTATTCTGAACTTTCAGATATGATAATTTTATAATTCAAAGAGTTAATATTGTAACTGTTTTTTAAATTTGCGGCTATCGTCATATTCATTGTTTTATTGGTGCATGTCGTGAACCTAACCTTGCTTTCAAATCAATTCCACTGCTCTGAATACTGGGCCCACAACCTCTTGTTTTAATAGACTAACTTTATGTACAACTCTTGCTCTAACGATAATTAGCTTAGTAATTTTGCATAGTACACATTACAATGAACAACCTGTGAACAACAACCAACACTTCCATTGCTACATGTTTTACTTATTATATCTCACACTTAGTTATTACCAATCTAAGAGAGAAAATACATTCTTACCACAACATTGGCGGCTAGGCGCAATCTTGAAGTATCTTTTTAAATGGCAATGGGGTTCGAGTGACCTCATTCGAAAGGTATTTTAATTCTGCGTCTGATCCTTGAGTTTCATAAAAAGATATTCATCCAGAAAAAAATGACAAATGATTGAAAATAGCAAGTTTATGCAACATTCGCCATAATTATTGTTAGTATCACCGGTTTTAACACTCAATATTCAAACATGACAAACACAATAATTGAATTAAAGTGACAGAACAGGAAGACTAATTATTTCAATTGTTTTACTTCTGTTGTTTCGCTACCCTCATTTTTTTAGCGTTTTGCTTAATATCAGAAACAGATAATTTGGAAGTCTGTCATTTGCTTTTGAATCTATAAAATTTTCCTAAATACTAGCCTAGCCGCCATTTTGAAAGTTATAAAATTGAAATATGTACTAAAAAGTAGTATTTAGCCTCCCATTAAAGCATACAAAATTTAGTGAAGAAATATCAAGTCGTTCAAAAGTTAGTAGGGGGGGGGGAGATGACATTTTACGACCGTATTGTATATATATATTGCTGTGTTATAACATGCTCAAATTCAGATATCTTAACCTATTTCTAAATCTAATAAAGCTCTATTAAGCTACCATGTAAGAAAATGGGTTGTTTAACCACATATAAATCGAATACGATGTAAATTAGTAGTTCCGATCATTTGCTTTTGGCATGGAAAAGCTGTCTAACTTGGTTCCTAGTTAGTAATAGTAAAGCTGGTTATTTCGGTTTATATTCATGTTCAGAAAGGCATAGGGGATATTCTTTAATCTTATTTGTGCATTCTTGATCTGTAATTTAACAAATATGAGTAAACATGTAATAATTTTGACAGCATTATAGTAAAATGTAAATTTGTGAATTGTATACTTTTCTTTTGAGAAAAATATGTTTGTAGTAATGTCCTTATGTGAGTAAGGAAGCTTTGTGTTCATTGTGATTAATATTGAATGTTGTTTTTAATAATTTATTTATAATTTAATGTAAAATTATTTGTCAATTTTCAAATGTATTATCAAAAATATGCAGAGTAAGGTATCGAAATCTTTGCAATTTTGTAAGGAACATTATGGTACTTTCCTTTTTGTTGTAATATTAGTGATAAGAGTGTTATTATACTTTATAGATATTCCTAATTAATTTGGTCAATTTAATGCTTTATTGTGATTGGTTGTGCCCTTTGGGGACACTTTAAAATTTGTTTGTATGTATTGGGTTGCTAGGTAACTTGCTAAAAAACGAGATTTGGATACACCAAACAACATTTAATTGCACTAATTTGGTCTAACAAAACCCTTGGACAACTTGTTTATTGCTTTTGTTCGTGGAGTGCATCACGTGTTAAAGGGCCGCTGGCTGATTTCACAATACAGGCAGGAGTGGAGTACATCAAAGTTGGCGGTCACATAAGAGAATAAATAGGTGGATGTTTCTTTTAAAGAAAATATAAACATTTGAAGGATAAATAAAATAATAATTGGTGTTTTATTATGTTTATGTTGAATTATGAACTTGAATAGTATTTTGTGTCATAAAAGGGAAACCACTGATAATTTTGAAATGAATTTGCTAACTAATTCCTATATGATAATTGTATTGATTTTCGGTGTGTTTTTCTTTGTGTGTGCACTTGCTTTGTTACCAACTACACGAGTTTATACAGTTCGACCAATTACAACAACGACGCTGAGATCTGCAGAAAGGTTGGTGCAATTTTATTTGATTTCGTGTTGGTTAAACAATTTATTTATTTGTTTATTTTGGATGTTCATCTAGAGGAGGATATCTTGATTAAGAATTTGATATTGTTTTATGGCGCCCAATATGTAGGTTTAACCCTTCATTTTATTTTATTTTGCCCCAATCAACGTTATAATTACAACCATTAGTTCTTATTAATTATTGAGAGGAACTCAACAATATATGTGTATATGTTGCTGTGCTACCCCTTCTTTGGGTTTTCATCAAATAGAATAATATTGTCCGACAAATAAATTATTGTGAACGTTGAATATATTAAATGTACTGACTGGTTAATCCTTCGACAATGGGTGCCATAAAACAATATCAAAATCTAAATCAAGATATCCTCCTCTAGGTGAATATAAACAATAAACAAACTCATAAACTGTTTTACCAACACAAATCAAATATATTTCACAAACCTTATTTTGTAGATCTCAGGGCCGCTGTTATAATTGGTCCTACCGTGTGAACTCGTGTAGCTGGTAACAAACAAGTACAAATACAAAGAAAATATAGGGAAAAATCAAGATGGTCATAAAGTTAAAAATTAGTTGCCAAAATAAATTTCAAATTATCCGTGCTTTCCCTTTCAACACATAATACAATTCAACTTTTTATTCAAAATCAATACAATAAAACAACAATTATAATTCTATTACTCTTTCAAATTGTTTAAAATTTTTCCTTTTATATTTATTTATTATGTTCGTTGAGTTCAAAATTGGAGGAACGCATTTCTGTCCGGAGAATTCATATTAAGCAGCATTGGAGGGAACCTTTCTTTAAACACGTGGTGTACCTACTTCACACCTCTCACAGCAACAGGTTGTCCAGGCTTTACTGTTTATCAAATAAGTGAAATTAATTGTTTTTATTTGTATCCAAATCACAGGAAACCGTAAGCAGATTGATCTCTTGAGAGCACTCTCCCAAATTAATACACCAGTTATTGTTCATTAGATTTGTATGTGGAAGTTTAGCATTCTAACCTCAATTACCTTTCGGTTAAATTTCTTATCGTAGGTTTCTTGCTGTAATTAAATGTTTTTACCCTTGCATTTTAATATTACGAAGATCTTCCTTTTAATTTCTTAATGAAGGTTTAATTAATTTTTTTTAATTCTTGGTTGTTATTAAGTTTTTCAATTGACATTGAGGTTCATGTCAACTTAAAAAAACAATCCACACACGACCCACACTTTTTTGGTGGAACAGACGCCGATCGACACACGCTACCCCGGGCTTTTCGCGAAAATTGCATTGGCAGATTTTCACAATTTCACGTAAGTACACGGAAGAAAACATTTTTAGCACGTAGATAAACGTTGAAACTTTTATTTAACTTAGATAAACAGATTCTTTATAGAAATTATAACATTTTCGGAGTTACAAAATAAGCGTGGTCTCTTCTCGTAGGATTTCTTGCAACTAAATTGTTTTTTCTGACAAAAACTCATCGTATTTGTTATCGTTACCTAGCAACTAGTAACAACTATCTATTTTTTTTGTGAACCCCAAGGAGCTTTAAATTAACCAAATTATTTACAAATACTTATAAAATACAATAACTTTCTTATTGCTAAACTTACACAAAAAAGTTATTCCTTACAGATTTTTCAAAATATTGATATTTCTAATAAAGCATAAGGAAGTTGACAATTAAATTTATATTGAATTATAAATAAATTATTAAAAACAACTTCAATGTTAATTAAAATTAACACAAAAGTTCCTCACACACATGAGGACATTGTTACAAATATATTTTTCGCAAATGAAAAGTATAAAATTCACAAATTTACATTTTTGTATCAAGCTGTCAAAATTATTACATTGTTACTTATATTTCTTAATTTACAGCTCAAGAATGCACAGATAATGTTGAAAAGTATCCTCTATGCTTGTCAGAAGATGAATATCACCAAAACTATCCATTTCATCAACAGAAATCAAGTTATACAGCTTTAACGAACCAATAATCAAGATCGTAAACATTCATTTACCTCGTTTGACTTATATGTGGCTAAATAATTTATTTTCTTATAGTGTAGCTTAATATAGCTTTATTAGATTTGGTAATATATCTCAATTAGATCATGTTGTAACGCAGCAATATATACAATAGAGAACGGCGATTTACATACCTATTAGACTTATAACAGATTGTGCAGCGCCATAGTAGGTTAAAGCTGTACCATCCCATCTATACGCATGATTTACAAAGCTGTTGCCGAATACGGTACTTTCACCTAAATTACAAAACGTATCAATTTTAAATATTTAACTTTGAACATGGTTACCTGTTAGGATCAACGACGCTATGAAACAAATTACTAAAACAAATATTATGTTCCTCCTCTGACCACCTTTTGTTTTTACAAGCAACCTGAAAGTTTCTACAGCATGTTGTGGATTGAAAATGTCTGCAATTAAGCTCTTAACACTTCTTTCTTCGTCAGGTGCTCTTGGCTCCTTCACCTTGACGAGCCCGTACACAAATGCAAGCAAGAAAAAGAAAAATCCTAATATAAATGAGGCAATGGAGCCTACAAGGGGATATATTAGGGCTGTAAATATCATTCCGATAGGGGTTCCAACGTTCAAACAAAGCTGCATCATGGCTATTCTAGCCACAAGTTTCTCTGGGGAACTCACGTCGCTTAGATATGCGAAAGCAGCCATTACTAATATCGTAGGACTGCCCAAAAGCGAGGGAACGATTACCTGAGCTACAGCTTCAACTTCCAGTGGCCACGATTTTTTATATATCACGCAAAGTATGCAGCAAATGCAGGCAAAAAATTCGCCAATAATGGGAATCAGCAGGAATGGCTTCCGAATTTTATGGCGGTCACTGAAGGTTCCCAAAAAAATCAGTAATATTACAGGCACGATATTTTGGACAGGAGTGGACCAAGATGCCACATTCAGTCTAACCTGATTAACTTGACTGCTTCGATTTTTTAGGATTTCATCCTGCTCGGTCTCATTAAAAAGAGCAGCACAAACCGATTCGTCATATCTTTTATTCCCAAAGCAGGCCATTTCAATTTGCAAATCGTTAATTGCAGGACCACACACTATTGAGGCCAGTACGTAAAACAGAAGCACCGGTTCTATGGTTGTCATTTCTCTTATATAAGCGATTTTGTCTTTAAAACCCATCTTGAAGAACGACTTTTCGTCACCTTTCCCATCTTCGTCACTTCCACTTAAATCCGCCACGGAATCCGTAACTAAATCCGCAGTCGAAGCCATTTTCACGTAATTTTTAAGCACTCAACTGCAACACACATAAGTTTACAATTTATTATCAAATTCGCATGGTGCTTAAGACACGATCACCTTCACTATTCTTGTGCTACTGGCACACTTTTCAATTTGATATGCAACATGATCAGGATGAGCATAACTTGTTTTTTGCATTTCATTTGTGAAGGTCTGCCCACAGGCCTCCGCTAGAAAAAATTGAACATTTATTTAGGAATCTTCACAAACGTGGGATAATAATGCAATTTCTATTATTGTAAAGCCTGAGGCGGCCAACAAAAAGGATAAAGTGAAACTGGAATCTACAAACACGTTTTCTTTTATTCTTTATTGGAATTCAAACGAGTTTTTTTTACTACGCCCTGTATGGTTTATTTGCGCAATAAATTCATTTATTAAGAACAAACTGATCTTATGAAGTTCAATTTAAACTGATTATCATTTTATAATCGTTTTTAATAATAAAGCACATGTTTTTTGAGCGTAATTACAGACGTGAATAGTCAAGGATGTTAAAATTATACAGTAATTTGTGACGTCAGTAACGTAAAAAAAGCGCATCTTAATTATTTGAATTTATAAAAATCCGCGGCATTGTTATGAACCTATCTTAGATTTTTTAAATCATCTGGTATACATTTTGCGTTCTTGTATAATGTTTTATAATGAATATTAATATTTATTAAAACAGGTTTTTATACGCAATCGAGAAACCAGTAATGATCACAAACATTGTTCAGGTCCCAAATTTTACGGAAATGTCAAGGAATGTCCGGATTTGGTATAACGAAACCCTTGACACGCGTAATGTATTGAAATATTTTAAAGTCGTTTGACTGACTATTCATTCTTCAAGTCTTTATTTTATTAAAGCATAAAATTTAAAAGCACTGCCGCATTACCAAATAGACATAGTAAGCCCCGCTTATAGGCCCCACGCCTTTTTAGGGGCCCCGCGAGAACAGGTTGACTTGATCTTGAAAGAAAATTAAAATCAAGCTTCTTAAAAATGAATCAACTCAAACAAACGAAAATTAAATAATCTATAGAGAAAATACTATAGAGTAATTCCGGTATAGATGTGCCACAATTAATAAAAATATTCGTAATTTCTATCTATTTGGTTAAATCAAATCAAAAATTGCATAAATGGACCGACCAAACCTTATTGAACCAGGACATTGAGAAATCTAGAAAAGTTTATTACTTTTCTTATAACAATTTAAAAAAATGGCACTGGTCCATCTATCCCGAGGTATCCGGGATATGTAGACCACCTACTAGGGGATATATGGACCATTATACAAAATTAGTGGACACCACCTTCCAAATCACAGCTGATACGGGTTCTCGTGGAAGGCCGAATGGCAACTGGCGACTGAAGGTCGCTTTGCGTTACTACAAGAAAAGGGTGTTCAGCACTTTAGGCCAATAAAATAGATCTCGGAACAGGTTCTTAAGTCCTGAAGAAGAAGACAGAAATCGCAGGCACGCCCTTGAAGGTTGGATCACGATGGTGACAACGTTACAGGCTAAGACTTTCTTCGGCAAAAAACAGGAACCCCAGGAACAAAATTTCCGCCGCTGTACGGAATTATCACTTGCAACGGCTTAGTGGACGGACTCGCGGGGTTGTAGGCTTTAATCCGGCACAGGTCGAGAAAACAATTTCACTGAATTGTCTTTACAAGAAGCTGACACTATTTTTAATTCGAAACATTTCGAGCATTCTTCTGCCCTAGGCAAGAAAACGTTACAATATCTTAATTTAGCAGAGGCGCTGCCATAAAACTCCGTCTCCAAAAACCACGTGCGTTCACCTTAAGCTTGCGCCGACTTTTGCCTTGTCTTGTTGCCGGCGTCGAGGTTTTAACAGGTAATCGGGTCAAACGGAGATGTTAAATCGACTGGCGAAAAACACAACGCGAATCTCTAGCAGCTGGAAGATTTCACCATGTGACGAAATATTGTGTAATAATCTAGAACAAAATATTCCACGTGGAACTTCCGGATGAATTCTGCAGACAAGGATTCTAAGAACTGTTTCCGGTCGGCATAAACAGACTAAACATACATGTCAAACGTTCCCTTCCGGAAGTTTCGAAAAGTGGCCTCCCATAAATTAATCTTTAAAAATAATAAAATAGTAATGGAAGTAAGAGCGGCAATTAAAATAAGACTTTAATTAATATGAAGCGACAGAACTAAACCAACATAACAAAATTTTTTAGTACAAACAGCAATTTTGGAAACTAAACTCGTATTGTGCGTGCTAATTTTCCACACAATTCGCAATAATTAACATATTCGCTGTTATTTTCGTGTAGCCACCTCTTGCATCTAACGCACTGAATCCAGTCATCACATTTAGTAGTCCGACTGTAATCCTCGCCGCAGCCAACGCAGATGTTAGCATCAAATTTATCAGAGTCATCGTGAAGTAACATTTTATGATCTGACTCTGATGACGATTCTATTACTGTCGAGACTCCTGTTTTCTTAGATTTCGCCAAATTGGTTCTTTGTGATTTTTATCTTTTAACTACTTTCTTGTTTCTAAGTTGCTTAATGCTAATTGTTTCATTGAGGGTACCCGTGACATTATGAAATCTCTTCTTTAAGAAAGTCACAGCTGCTATGGACGGTATTGGAGAAATTTCATTCAGAAGTTTTCCTGGAGTTTTTTCATCGTTCTTTTCCATTGAGAGCGGTTCTGTCATCGTAGAAGAGCATCGTTGAGGTGATTGAGGTCTATGTGGAGGAGTCTGTTGAGGGGCTACAGTTGTAGCCGTATTTGTCGGCACTGAATTCGAGGATTCTTCGGATAACAATGCAAGATATTGAAAAATTTGCCTCCACAGAAGCTAGAAAATATACTTTGAGAAAATTGCTGATATTATTGTTATAAGTTTTTATTATGTAAATATTGTATAAGTCTTTTGTGTTCTCATTTAAACTGATTTACTTTATCTAGTAGTATTATTGGCCAGCACTGTTGCACTCTTTTGGCAGCGGGCGGCGCAGTATCCTTTGATATAATTGTTAGTAAATAACTAACTCCGCCGTGGCCGGTGCCAAGCCCGGCCGAGAAAGGAGGAGGGGGAGGAGTAACAACCTCGTTAAAAAACCAGGGGTCAGCTGTCCCGGCTGATAGCACCCTGTAAGGGCCCCTTGCCTAGGGTAACAGGTGAAAAAAATTGGTCAACAGCTTCAAAGGCGGAAGAAGACAATAGTCCCAACGACTAAGAAGGTGGAAGAACCAAAAGCAAATCAGGGAAGACAGTCAGTCTAGGGGAAGAAAACCTCGAAATGAAATCAGCTGGTCCTCCAAGTTAGGGATTGGGTTTGGGCCAGTACCCCATGTCCCGTAGAAAAGTAGTTATTAAACGCCAAATATCTCATGAAGGAGCCTCGGAAAGAGCCGGATAGTTCCAACAGAAGACAACAAACGCAACGAAAATGGATTATGCATATGGCTACGTAGAATATTATACAGGGAGCAAGAAATAAAATGGAAGAAGTTATCAAGGAAATGGAACGAAAGAAGAAAGAAGAATCGCTGCTGTAATAGAAATAAAAAAAAAGAAAGGAAATGGAATAACTGATCTGGGATCATACATTTATGAATTTAGTGGAATACCGAAAGAGCAAAGAGCCAAAACATAAGTGTCATTAATTATAAAAAGAAAATTAAAACGGTTTATAACAAATTGGGAATACGTAAACGAAAGAATAATTACGCTAAACATGAACATCTATAGAACTAGAGCTACTATAATTGGAGTCTACGCGTTAAACGATGATGCGCCAGATAATGAGAAAGAGAATTCTTTGAAAAGGTAAATACTGTTATTGCTGATATTGGAAACACCACGGAAATTATACTATTGGGAGATTTAAACGGTAGGGTTGGCAAGAAGAAAGGAAATAAGGTGGTTGGTGAACATAGGGAAGATACGGTAAATAATAACGGAGAGCGAATAATAGAACTATGTGAACAAAACGATCTAAAAATCTTAAACGGACACTTTGAACACGAAGACATACATAAATATACCTGGACTGAAGAAACCCGACAAAGAAAATCTATAATAGGCTATGCAATTATAAGACAAATGTAAAAAATTAAAGTACAAGATGTGAGAGTCTATCGGGGAGTAACATGTGGAAGCGACCATTACTTATTAAGGACAAACATGATTTTCTCATACATATACAAAAATAATAATATTACAAATACAGATAATAAAATACATGATAGTAGAGATACAATAACATATTATAACACAGACAGCCTGGAAAACGAAAGCACTTAATTCTATATAAACGAAGATTGGACGAGACACTTATTGCAATGAGTTTTAATACTATACAAGAACGATATGAACAAATGATACAATGTGTTCATGAAGCGGCAAATGAAGCTATTGGGATAAAAACAAAACAAAAAAAGAAAAGTACTCCATATTGGTGGAATGACGACATAGAAAGAGAGATAAAACTAAAGAGGGAATTATATCTACGATATATACAAACGAAAAATCTACAAGTCAAAATAAAATATAAGGAGGCACAGGCAAAAGTTAGGAAAATGATCATCAAAGGAAAGAACAGTGTTTGGGAAAAACATGCAATACAATAAATACATATATAGGAGGACAAAGGTGTACAGAGGCATGGAAAATTATTAAAAAACATAAGAAGCAACAATAAAAACATACCCATATCTAACACAACACTAGACGAATGGGAAAATGACTTTCAAGATGTACTAACCGAAAATAGACCGGAATTCAATAAAACTGAAAATCCAAACATAACTATACAAGGTTCCCCCATTAATATAAACATAGTACAAATAGAAAACGCAATCAAACAACTAAAGCGTAAGAAAAGCGCTGGACCCTCAAACATATCTTCAGACTCCTCATATATGGCACAGAATTATTATACCAAAATGTAACTTACCTATTTAATCAATATATAAATGGTGCAGAAGTTCCATCAGATTTTAAAATGGCGTGTATAATTACAATACATAAAAAGGGTGCGAAAACCCTATGCACAAACTATAGAGGACTATCTGTTACCAGCACTCTCAGTAGATTGTACGGACGGATTATAAGAGATAAATTAGAACAAGAATATTTACATATGGAAGAAGAAGAACAAGCTAGTTTCCGATCAGGCAGATCAACCATTGACCGTATATTTTGCCTGACATAATTGATAGAGAAAAAAATAGCGGTTGTAAATCAAGAAGTACATCTATTATTTATAGACCTGTCAAAGGTCTATGGCAATATACCCATCGAGAAATTATGGGAAGCCTTAGAACGAACAGGAATTAGTGTCACAATAGTTAAAGCTATAGAAAAGTTATACAAGGGATCCATATCAAAAATCAATGTGGGAAAACAAGTAAGCATAAGTTTTGAAGTCACAAAAGGTTTAAGACAAGGTTTCTGTATTTCTCCAACTCTATATAAAATTTACGTCCAACAAGTACTTAAAACCTGGAAACGAAAATGTGCAGGAATGGGCATGCCTATAGAAAATGATACAATCCACTCCTTACAATTCGCGGATGACCAAGTTGTAGTGGCACAAGATTACGAAGACCTACAATATATGACGAGAAAACTAATAGAAGAGTATACGAAATAGGGGTTAGAACTGAATATGACCAAACCTAAATACATGAATATCGGTGGTATAACGAAAAACTTAGAATTAGAAAACAATATAGAAATTCAAATATGTCAAGAATATAAATATTTAAGGGTTAAAATTAAAGATGATGGAAGATTTGACGAAGAAATAAAAGAAAGAAACTTTCAAGGAAGACGAGCAATATCAAGAATGAATTCTGTACTGTGGGACAAAACAATTACCAATAGGAAAAAGTTTTACATATATAACACAATTGTGAAAAGTATTACAACGTACGGTTCGGAGGAATGGTAAATAAATTAAAAGAACAAAAGAAAACTATTAGCAACAGAAATGGACTTCTGACAAAGGTCAGCAAGAATTTCAAGACTAGACCATGTTCGAAACGAAAGATTACGGGAAATAATGAAGGCCCCAACAACGATTATTGATGATATAAGAACCAGACAATTAATATGGTCTGGACATGTGCAGCGGATGAACCAAGAAAGACTCCCTAAGAAAATAATAGAGTGGAAGCCACCAGGAAGACGCAAAAGGGGAAGACCCAGACGTAGCTGGCGAGATAGAATAAATGAAGTGATAGAAGAAAAGAACTTAGAGCAAGGACTATGGAATGATAAAGATAGATGGAGACGGGAAATCGGAAGATGTCGTCAGACGTTATGAAACGATAAATATATATAGCAAATACCTGCAGCTGCTAATTGTAGAGGATTTTTGAAGGTAGCGTAGTTCATTGTCTATTTGCTATATTTTAAAGATTGGAAGCGCTGCTTACTCGTAAATTGCGGCTATTTTTTAATCTAAGACTTCAGTAAAGTTTTGTGTGTGAGGGGAAGGCTCGCGGGTCAGGCACTATTGCTTGGCGGACCGCACACGGCCCGCAGGTCGCGGGTTGACCATCCCTGGTATATACCATGTGTCACTATTACTTTGCTCCTCAGTAGAGAACGCTAGAAATAGAAACCAATACAAGATCTCTCTGGAAAGAAATGGTTTTCTGCAGCTTTGATAATTCATGAAATATGTACCTATAACATTTTACGTACACCCTAAGAAGACCTGGCGTACCCCGGGGGTATGCGCACCTCCTGTTGAATACCACTGCTGCCCTTAAACTTAACGGTAAAAGAGGGGGGACACCAAATTTCCCGGGGGCCCGCTTCAGGATGTAGGGCTATGGTTTTAGAACTTAACCCTCAGTTATGCATTGATTCTTAGTCCCGCATAACCCGGTTTTGCACTACTTGAGATTTTCTAGAAACCTAACTAACGCGTTAAACGAGGAATATATAATACATTTGAATAACTTGTTATCATTCTACCCACTCATATTCTTATATTATCACATTTATATTTTCTGTTTATTTCTGCTGCCTCGTTATTCATGTCACTCCCATATTGAAATCTTCTCTACAAGCTTTTTATTAACAAATTATATTAAGCCGATATATTCATATTCACCGTTTTTTAAAATTTGTATATCTGGTTCGTGTATAATGGTCTACATGTGGACTGAGTGCAAAGAGATGCTTGGAAAACCGCACCCTAGATCTCGCTCACTCAAAAATCATCTGCTTTCTTTTCTAGGCAATTATTATCGAGAATGCGAGTAAACCATGGTTACTATTGGTAGTATATCAAGAAGATATTTTAAAACTTAATGTACCGTGAGAGCAATAAAAATCCAAGTCTAAGACACCTTTAGTATTTTAAAGTCTTGTCTTAGATTAACCTGTAATTATTAAGATAAACCGGCCCCAATGGTCTATTGAGTAGCGCATTTGCCTTTAGATCCAAGGGACGCGGGGTCGAACTTGGCCGAGGTCGGTGAGATTTTTCTAGGGGGGAAAAATCTGAAAATGCGCCTTCTGTCGAATAAGAAGTAAAGCCGTAGGTCCCGTTCCACTGCGATGTGTAACACGTTAAAAATTACTACTGGAGTTGGAATTACCCAGATAGGCAAAATTCTTAGTTAGGGTATACAATGGGCCAAATGTGGCTTAAGTGCATAGAGATGCTTGGAAAACCGCGCCCTAGATCTCGCTCTTTCAAATACAATACAATACAAATATAAAGATGTAAACATTTTAAATCTTTTTACCTGTCATACATTAATAATTGACAGTTTACATGTCAAATTTTATTGTTATTTATTTAATTATTAATAGAAATTTAAAAAATTAAAACTTTATTTTACCAGTGTTTGTCTATACTTTTAGTTAGCTATATTCAAGGTTACATTCCCGTCTCAAGTGTTCTGTGGTCCCTGTGGGCGAAGTAGTGAGGTTATGCAGTTATGGGCTACGTAAATAAACATTTATTTGAAATAAAAGTGTTGCATACACATTTACACAAAAAAGTAAATAAAAGATTTTGAAAATGTTGACCATTGTTTTCTAAACATAAATTCACTCTTCTCTGAGATATTCAAACACATTCACCAGAGTATCAGGGATAAGTTCATCTAACTTTTGTGAACTAGCTTTTTGTAAATGTTATAGATGTTGTGGTCTGTTACTAAAAATATTGTTTTTTGGGTAAGGGAATAGAAAGAAGTCTGGACCTGTAAGATAGGGCGACCTTGGTGGAAACAAATGCGTCTACTAATTAACCGATGATCATAAAATTTCTGTAAAAATTGTATGAGACAATAAGCAGTATGTATTGTGGCATTGTGCTGCTCGAAGTATCCATTTCTAATTTCATCATCATGAAGTTCCTTGAAAAAGGGGGTTAAGATATTCTGAAGATTATAATAGGCAGTTATATTAAATTTGTAAACTATTTTTCTACTTGCAACAGCGACCCATATGCGGATTATTTGTTGCCTATATTCCCATATTTTGACTGGTAAGATACCCATTGGGGTGAAACCGGGCCTCATCGCTGAACTAAGTATGATCCAATATGTAATTATTATTTACGTTGTTTAAGAACCAGTGACAGTATTTTGTTCTATGTTGGAAATCACGCGGAAAAAGTTGATCAACCATTTGTATTTTGTAAAGAAACCTGCTTCAATCTTTTTTTAATTGTTCGATAAGTACCGTATGACAAATCAATTTCTTGGCTTAGCTTTCTGATTAGCCCAGAAGGAGCTGCTTCCATGATATCCCTAACATTATCAATAACTTGAGCAATTCTTTTCACAGGTCTTCTTGGTCTCTTTTTCCTTTCAACGCTTCCACTTTCTCTAAAATTATTGTTATAAGTGTAGTTTGTTGCCTCAGTCAGTTGACCATTAAGCAGTTTGTACCATTATGAAAATAAGATTCTAATATGAATATTTTATGTTCCACTGTTAAATTTACAGTATTGTAATATGTAATTGTAATGAGTTTTACTGTAATCAATGAATTAAATAAATAACCTAATCAAATTTGGATTGTAAACTGTCAATTATTGATGTATGACAGTTAAACATATTTATAATAGGTTTGTTCCAACATATCGAGAAGCCGTTCATCGCATGGTCACGCGCATGCGCAAGAGATAATTCGGAAAGCGTTTTATTTATTGCGAATGCGCGTGAACGGTTTCTCTAGGTGACAAGACAGGACTTTAAAATTCCAAGGGTGTCTTTGTCTTGGGTTTCTATTGCTCTCGCGGTATAATATTCAAAAATCGCGCTGAAATCAAATGTTTTCAACCTGTAGCGTCTATTTATTTCAGAATAAGATCACAAAAAGATTGAAAAGATTTAGAGGTTACGTTTTTGTAGATGGTTAATGTGATATTTTTGAATTACTTTTTTTAAGAAAAAAAAGTCTTTAGAAGAATAGCTAACAGGAAGGAGCAGTATATAAGGAAACGGTAAGATGGGCAAACTGCCTACAAAAGAGAAGAAGAAGAGAAAAAATCTGCAAGCCATAAATAGTTTTGTATCTATACAGGGTGTCTCAGAAAGAATGGGCCAGCGTTTAATCATAGATTCTTTAGGTAAAAATAAACCGATTAAACCTAATATACCTTAGGCAGAAAGTCCTTCCTTAAGAAGTTATAGGGGCTCAAAGTTCAATTTTTTATTTTTTCTTTTTATTGTAGTTTCCACAAATCTAAAGATATTTCTTCGAAATTTGGTACACATACTTACTATTATGCATAAGGTACTCTTAGTTCATACGCGTAAACGCAACCGTTTGCCTTAAAATGCTTGTCCAAGTTTTGGGTTGTCGTTACGACGTCCTATTATCAGGTAGCCATGATCACAAAACAATGGGTAGTGCTTGTGACCTACAGTAAAGAATTCTGTCACTGTATTGCATAATAGTAAGTAGGTGTACCAAATTTCAAAGAAATATCTTTAGATTTGTGGAAATTACAATAAAAAGAAAAAATAAAAATATTGAACTTTAAGCCCCTATAACTTCTTAAGGAAGGACTTTCTGTCTAAGGTATATTAGGTTTAATCGGTTTATTTTTACCTAAAGAATCTATGAATAAACGCTGGCCCATTCTTTCTGAGACACCCTGTATATTAAACTTAACATTATATTGAAATATCTATCACAACAATATTTTTAAAGTTTATTTGTTTAAATATGCCTGAATTACACATTAATCAATGTTAAAGATTATACAAGGTGTTTCCTAAAATTACAAACATTTTGCGCCGCTTAAAATTATATGAAAAGATATTTGTTGTAGAAGCTGTTCAAGTTTTCAAGTTACTTCCGCCGTTACGCCACTGTTTCATGTAGATTTTAAACATTCCTCTTTTCCGCCCTTTAGCAACAGACCCGCCCTTGCGTAAGTCATAGGTGATGATATATTATGGGATGCCACCGACAGACACATGTTGAAGTTTAAGGAAACCTCTCCCTTTTATGTCTAACTCCGTGAGAATTTCAAAATTTATTCCTTTACCCGGATGAGTTTTTCGTATATATTTTTTCTTGTTTAACTTCCAAGTACATATTTTGAAAGTTTTAAGCGTTTATGTTTAACTGGGCGTAGAACATGTGGGATCAAACGGAACAAAAATTGTTAGATTCTTCTCCAAAAATAACTCCTAACTTTCCCCTGCTTTAAGTAATTGATTCCACACACATGAGCGTAATTCAACAAGCAAGCACCAACTGTAAACTCTATTAAACATAGCGCTAACATATCAAAGCAATTAATCTTCTCGTAAGTAACTTACGAGACCATAAATTACCTTTCGTATTTGCATATTAGCGTGAGTCAACAACGAGACGCTGTTTAGAACCTTAAAAGACTCAAATCTAAATATGCCGCCACATTAAATCCGCAAATTGGAATTATAACGCAATGTTATGCCGAACAAGAACCAATTGTTGTCCTAAAGCGGCTCATACACATGATGATATGTGTTTAATTTACATATTTTTCTTTCATAATTTTAGCCAAAAACATAACCTTATTATGTTCTTCAAATAGTTATAAGTGTGTAATATTGTACTGAACATGCACGACGATTAGAAGAGGTGTCGCGCTCCTAAAGCAGCCATGCACGGAGAAACCGCATAGTGATGTTATAAATATAAATAAACATTATGGTACTTCATATACATACAATTTCAATACAAGATAAACGGTTTGCGTTGATATTCTAAAGTATTCAACGGAAGTTCCAATGAATTTGAATGTAAAAAATATTGTTTACTTTTTTTTAATTTATTGCATTGCAAGATTTCAATCAGGAATATTCCTACAAACGGATTAAAAAATTAAGGTTAGATAAGTAGCTTTCAGCTTCTTCATAGATTTGCTGGTATTAAAGTAGTTCACACACGTTAGAAGTAATATATTTTTTACCTGTGCAGGTGTCTTGAAATTTGTTTGTTAATTTAAGACGTGAATTGTAAACACAGAAATGTGTGAAAAAATAAAATTAGAATCTTTATCATTTCAAGGGCGCCCACGTACGTACAATGAATGACTTTAATTTGCTTATAATAACTTGCAAGCAAAATTAAGAGCAATTGATCGGAACCAATTAAATTGAATACATAAAGGAGACTATATACGTCCAAATTAGCTTGAAACGTCAATTTAAACTGTTTGTATGCGTTACAATAGAATCGGTTTTAAGAGAATGTAATAATAGTATTTCGGAGTAGATTAACCGGATAAATATATTGATTTTATAATGTTCATATACCTTAATAATCAGGTTATGTAAGGAAAAGAATTTAAAAGGGTTCATGCACATTAATTTACAGAACTTCCACTTTAATGGTAGTTTGTGTTTGTTGTTATTAAATAGTTTAGATACTAAAATTTAAACCAATGGTTCAACAACATAACAACATAAGATTGTTTTCAATGTTATTCTGGTTATGTAACTGTGAACGACAAAAATTTAAATTAAGTAAACACAGAATGTTTGTCTAAACAAGTGTGTATTTTAACTTTTACAAATCTAAGGGCGCCCACACATGTCAGAGGAAGTCATTATTTCAAGTGACTTAGTTACAATTTGGTTGCAATATTGTCCTGTACAAGGGTTGTTTGAAAATAATAATTAATTAAGACTTTAAAGCAGTACACACACGCTAAGGTAACGTATAAGATTAATTCAAGAGCTTCCATTATACACTGTGTCTATAAAGTA
>JABXWE010024558.1:0-36466 GCA_014611495.1 Limonius californicus | reverse complement strand
ATGGAATTGATTCTAAAATCGAAATTAGATTCCATATCATAAAATCGGAATTCGGTTGGAGGTTCTAGAATCTAAATATGATTGATTTTATAGTCGAAATTAGATTCATCATTCTAGAATCGGAATCTGATTCTAGATTCTAGAACTAAATGTGAAAAATGACGTTGGAATTAAAATTAGATTTAGAATTCGTGTCTAGATTTTAGAATCGGAATTTGTTCCTAGATTCGAGAATAGATATGTGATATTTGATACTAGAATCAGAATTACAATCTAGATTTTGAAATCGGGATCTGTTTCTAGATTTCAGAACGTAAATCAATTGCTGGATTTTCGGGTATAAATCGGTTTCTAGATTCTAAAATTGAAATGTGATAGTATATTTTAGAATCGAAATTAGATCCTAGTTTCTAGCATAGGAATTCGATTCTCGTTTCTAGAATGGAGATGTGATACGTGAGCCGAAATTAGATTCCTCATTCTATAAAGGGAATTCTATTCTGGATTATAGAATTAAAATGTGATACTTGATTCTAGAATCGACATTAGTTTCTAGGTTCCAAAATTAGAAAGAAGGTTATTGTAAAGTAAACGGTGAATCAATTATTGACGCTAAATAGAGTAAAGGTTCAGATTCTGGATTCAGGGTAGTTTGACAGCATTAGTTACCAATCTGCTTCCAAAATTACATTATTTTATAATAGTTCTTTTTCCGATGTTCTTTTCATGAGTTTACAGTTCAACTGGTGAATTTGTTGACTTTGTTTGGTGGATGTTCAGGGATTCCGAAAATGTTTGCAGAATATTGTATTTATTATAAATAATTGATTGAATTATAAAATTATAGCGGAAAGTAATTTTTAAATTTAAACACTGACTGATATTTCTATAATCTTGTTTCGTATGGGCTTTAAGCTATGCTAAATAAAGTGTAGTACCAAAACTCTTACCGAATCAGTTCGTTGTGGCGCCTCATGAACATCAGCAGTACTTGTCGGGCTTGAGCCCTGCCACGTTTTCCAGGTATGCGAATGGCTTGATTAAAATTTATGCGAAGAAATGCTTGAAGTAATCTAAACTGAGCAACGCAGTTGCACATTAAACTCACAAAAAATAAATCTAATCCACAAATGCTGAAGATTACTTCCAGGCTTAAGAAGCTTTGCCAAACGTACATCAGCTCATACTCCGGGCTCTTCTGCCAGTCGAAAGGGTATTTTACTCTCAGGGGCAAGTTTCTGTCAAAATATGGAGTTATCATAAATTGCATTCCACATGAGAATCCGGAGAGGGTATAGCAACAGCAGACAAAAAGTGAGTATCGGCTCAGTGTCACCAGTTCTTTGTGAATCTCTTTTCCGAACATTCTTGAAGGCCAAAACTCATAATAGAGTTTGTCTAAAATATTGGAAAGTTTTCCTTTAAATAGATAGAGAAGCATTCGTCTTCCTGTTGACTGGAACAGTTACTCAGGTTACAAAAATTGTTGTAATGTGCATTTTTGGCTTACCTCTGCTATCATTATGAAAAACGAAACTGCGTACGCAATTGACCCCATGTTGTCCTTTAAATCCGTCATGCAGTAATAGTTACCAAGTAGAATGATAAAATAGCTCGCGAAATAATAGCCATTGACGAGTTTTGTAATAAGAGTTTGCCCCTGAGGCCACACACTCGTTGAACTTAATACTATTTTGCAGGGCACCATAAGCCATTTTACACCGTCCTTTACGACGTCCTTTGGCAGAGTTTTTGGATCCCTTAACTCATCGGGAATATTGAATCTATCAATATTTTCGTCTGTTTCCATAATGACAGGTCTGCAAAATTGATTTTATAAAGAATTTCTAGGGATTGATATTTCAGGTTTGGGCTTATACCTGGTGTTCGAAGATAGATAAGATTCTGTATTTCTCTTCTACCACTGTTTACTGTTTCACTGTAAGTATATAACAAGTTTCGGCTTTTTCATGTAAACATATCTATTGAATGACTATTATAGAGGGTATGAATATTTGGAGAATATTCATAGTTAATGACTGTGTCCATAATATGTTAAAAGAAATTGAGTTTATCTGTCCCGGAAAATAGTGTCCAGTGTGGATTTCTATCTAGAGTTATTGGTGAAAACAACCAAACATTTCATAATTTTGGGAAAAAACCCGAATATAGAATAACCATTTCATAGGGAGCATTGGTTTTTTAGCTCAGTAAAGCCAACAGTTTGGAAAAGTGGATATTATACTTTTTCTTACTACACCCACGAACATCCTAAACATTTAGGCTAAGCCTTGATAGTTTGCTCACGTAGGTATTGAAAAATAGTAAAGCAACCACAAAACCTCCTTATCATGTTATTTTATTCCATTCATACTTTGTCATCTTTCAGATTTTCTTCTAGTATGTCGCGATATTTCTAGTAATTTCCCGCGTCACCTCTAGGTAACGCTGGTATAGGTAACGTAAATCCTGATAATATTATCTGTTACCAGAAGAGGAGGGTTGTAACGTTCAGATTTGTTAACTTCAGTGATATTAGAATAAAGAAAACCTTATTTGAGGCCTCGTAGATAAATTAAATGGTATGCCGAAACTGAATAGCAGGTAGAATGATGTTTAGTACTTGGAACTTAGACAGCCCTTGAGGAAGCGTGTATCGCTTAGAGGGATCGTCCCCAAATGGTGGATAGGGAAACGACCGAAAGATATACCAGGTAGGAGAGAAATATAATACCTCCCACGGACCAACAGGCACAAGTTATCAATAATAACTTTTAACCTAGAATCGCCAACAGTAAACAATGATGGAAAACGGCATCACCGATTAATACAACAGTAGAAGACCATGTTCTGAAGATAGAGGCGCAAATAGTTTGTAAGCTTTAGAAGGCGGATGAAGGTTTCAACGGAGTCTCCCACAATCCAAATGAAATGGATTACTGAACGTTCCTCAACCCGTCTTGCCAAAGCATGGTTCTATCGGCTAAAAACCCTTTAAAGGTCTACGTGTAATTATGGGCTGCTGGAGGTTTAGAAGAAGATACTAGAGTAATGGCAATACTTTGTGCACAAGCATTTGTAGGTATATCCAAGAATTGGTGTTCGAAGTATAGGGTTAAGAATTTTTTAGGAAATTTGTTCTGCTGAAGATTTCGAGAAACTAGCGGGGGAAATTTTGGAAATTATTTTCAGGAAACAGAACATACGAAATAGTATCTTGTAAAACATTGTTTAAGGTATTGAAGAAGGTAGTAACAATAATAAAAAAACAACTTAGGATATATTAAACATAGGAAGTCTGGAGGGTCTTTAGGCAGTTCAATAAGAAATCTGCAGGATGCAAGTTATAAGGTTATCAGAGGTCGAAAACATATAAAAGAATTGCTTTAAAATAATAGAGAAAATTGGTACGAAAAGGTATAAACCACATAGAAATTACAAATGAAACTATATACAAGGTGTCAATTTAGAAACGTACAATGTGTTATATCTCTGAAAGTAAAACAGGTATTGAACTTTTCTAAAAAATATTTCTACCACATAAAGGGGGAATCGTAATGACTCATAAGGTAACCTTCCCCATTCAGCTCCTTAGGCTTTAGGCACCCTCAAAAAAATTTTAAATGGTAACCCCCACTTTGTTATACCTCGTTGGAAAGCTTTCAAAAAATAATATTCAGTAGTAACAACCTTTCTTCTCCCGATTAGTTTCGGAAAACAAAGCAGAAGGTTTTGAACAAATTATTGTAAACAAAATTTAAAAATATTATATGAAATGTTTAAAATAAATTCCATTATTCTCTAGAAAATAGTTAGGTCTACTCTCAAATGATCTCCAAACATTGCTGAAGGTTTATCGCAGAATAGCTTGGAGCTTCTCAACTATTCGTTGTAGGAGTTGTGCAATTGGCTGAGGCAGATTTTAAGTGACCCCATAATATGAAGTCTAATGTGGTCAAATCTGGAAATCTTGGAGGCCATTAGATTGGCCTTCTTCGTCCATTCCAGTGTCGTGGATAATTTTAATTACAATAATCGGTACAGAACCTTTGAGTTTCTTATTTTTCCAAAATAAGTTGGGAGCAAACAGTTGCTACTACTGAATAGAATTTTTTAAAAACTTTTCATTGAAGTACACAAAGTGAATTCGTTTTGAAGTCCTGAGATCTTATAGTGGGATATATTTCATAAAATATAATAAAATAAAACCAAAGGCTCTAGGTTCCTCAACAAACATTGGAAAGCTCTTACAAAATGCTATTCAACAGTAGCAAATATATTTTTCCTGACTTGTTTCAGTAATACCGAATGGCCCACAAGATCTCGAGATTTTTGACCCCATTACGCTTCTTCTTATGGGGTCACTTAAAATCTGTTGTCTACAGAACTCAGATTAAGTCCATCGCATAAGTGGATAAGGAATAGTTCAGGGGTTCCGCGCTAATCCGCAACACACCTTCCAAAACGAAGAGAATTTGAGAGTAGATTTTACTATTCCCTAGGGCAGCTATTCCCAAACCGTCCATCAGTACCATCCAACAGTCATTGAGCGATAGGGATTTAAATTTTGTTTTCATGGAGAACGGGTACTGTATTTCAATGAGTTCTTCAAATTCAGGAACGAACAATATTCTGGGTTTCTTATTTCCGCTAACAAAAGGGTATTGAAGCCAGTCAATGTCTCTGTTGGTCTCTTCAAGTATTCAGATAGGGACTTGTTGCGTTCCGTTAAGCGCTCACAGATGTTCTGTTGCACATTAGAATCGATTTGAAATACATTTTGGGTGAGAAACTGATTCAGGAGAGGGTACTCGTAGTTGTTGTCCTTCATGCATGCCATCCAAAACTGAGGTTTGGCTTTTAGGGATGATACTTAGTCAGTCATTATCAAAGTGGTGGTAGTTTCCGCATGCAAAGATGTACTATATGCGTTGAATTTTCCGAATATGTCGGCCAGGTATGCGCATCTGGTGAACCAAGTTTCGTCCGGCAAAAAACGTGACCAAGACTTTACATCTTGAAAGTCGCCTCACTTCTATGTGAAAAAGGAGCGATTGGTGGTGGCTTCCCATGCCGGCGTATACTTTCTTTAAGAGTTTTCTCTGCATTGGACGAAACTTCAAATAACTGAAAATTTTGAATAGCCTGAGCAAGAACTTTCTTTAAGTCTGATGGAATTTTCTTCGCTATAAGGGTCTGCAGGTGCAAGACGCAATGACTACTGGTACAATTTGGTGCTACATTTTTTATGCTTGGCACAGAAGCTTTCAATTTTCCCATCATCGCTACAGCCCCAACGCTGCATATCTACCATATTTGTTCTGGTTAAGATCGTGTTTACGCATGTAACCATCGATGACTTTAAAAATTTCTTCTTCAGTTGTATTGGTCTTCAAAGGTGTGTATAGAAACAAACCTTCTTCAACATACTCTTCGAAAAGACACCTCACGAAAACAAGCAAAATTGTTAGTCTGTACTCCTCCAGCAGAAAGTTATGCGGCAAGACCTGAAGATGGCAACTGTGACTTTACCGAAACGTCGTCAAGACAACCACCCCGGTCCGTGATTGGCTTCCAGAAATTCTTCGGCCTAGCAACTTCTTGGTCCTGGGATGGGATGGGATGGGATGGGATTCCCACAAACATTTTTAATATATGAACTTAGAAAATTGTAATTGTAAACGTTTTTGAATGAACTGTAACTCATCTTCAGACCAAAAACAAAGTACTTGAAAATAAAACCAAAGTAATAATCAACAAACTATTACGTGATCATGATAGACAACTTAAAAATCACAAGCCGCAACGCCATCAAACGTCAAAGTAACATATTAAAAGTCATTTTTAATTTTAAATTTTAGAAAACCCCATCTGAGGGGTGACTTTTATTATGTTTCTTTGACGTTTAATGTATTAGTTTATTTATTTTGACCTGCCGGCGTTGCGGCTTTTGATTTTGAAGTTGTGTAGCATGCTCACGTAATAGTTTGTTGATTATCACTTTGGAGTTTTATTTTCAAGTACTTTGTTTTTGGTCTGAAGATGGATTGCAGTTAATTCGAAAACGTTTACAATTACAATTTTCTAAGTTCATATATTAAAAATTTTTGTGGGAATTGACATTGGTTTATTTTATTATATTTTATCACAAAGTAGGTGTTACTATTTGAAAATTCCTTTAAGGGTACCTAGAGCCGAAGAGGTTGTACGGGAAGGTTACCTTATGAATCATTGTGATTCCTATTTTACTTCAAGTGTTATAACACATTGTACGTTTCTGATTTGGCATCCTGTATATAAGTTCAACTGACAAGTTCTTGGATATTCTGAATATAGAAACTGGAGATAGTGAGTAACATACGTACATGGGCAGAATACCTATTAAACAGTTATACTTGGCAATATAAATTTAAACGGCCGAAACCAGGCAAAGCGAGTCTATAAAAGTATAATACAAAAGAGAAATAGAAGTTTAGACAGTCATGAAGGAATATCTTAAAGATCGGAGTTAACTAGCACAATACTATGTTCTAACAAGATATGATGGGGTTAAAAATACGAAAGGTTTCTTAAATGAACTTCTACTATCTGAAAAAGAGGAATATCAACAAGATGGAGCGCTACTCTACAATTCAAGAATTAGTAGAGATATTATCTAACATAATCGCTTAGAAATCGATGATTTGTTTCCTTGACAATTTATTCAGGTATTTTGTAAATGAATTTATTAAGCTTAGTATTTTTTGCTGTTATTGTTATTAATGATTTAAAATATAAATATTTTCTTATCACATCAGTTTTCTTATAATCGGTAGATCAAATAAAAGCAAACAAAATGGACAAGCCCTTTGGAAGATTTCCAAAATTGTGGTTTCGATTAGAAAACACAACTTAATATATGGTTTGCCAGCTAGCTTTTCCCCCTTTAAACGTGGTTGACGCAACCCAACATACAGAGCATGGCAAATTTCTATGAAACGTTATGAATTCTTACCTTTTTCTAAATACTAACACTTTAAACTATATACTTTGTAAAGCATGTAAAACATAATCACTGCTGGATATCAACCTTAATAATATTAATGAGACATTAGCTACAATGTTCCATATTAACCACCAAATTGACAATACCGAAAAATTCATAGATGAGCCACTTTTAATTGTACGAGAAATTCGATCAACGAGCTATACGCAGGTGTAGTGAGTGTTTCGACCACAAATAGAATAAATAATTATGCTATACCGGTAGTATTCCGACACTGTACCCTAAATTATGAATGACAAATATAAAGAAGCAACATTTGTTTTGTATCTCAAAAGAAAACTTATTTGTTGCCCAATCTGTGTACTGTAATTAAATAAAATATGAGCTTCTCTTTTGAAGGAATTTGACCGATTGAGGCTTTAGAACATCCGTTCTAGTTCTTAAAACATTTATAATAAAAATCTGGTTTATTTTGAAGTTGTCGCATACATCCGCTTTGATTTCAATTCTGCCTTGAACTTTAAGAAAACGATAGTCACGTAGGTTAAAGCAGGCAAATCAGGGGACGAGCGCATGCAATCCCGCACAATTTTATTGCAAATGAGCTAAAGCAGAATCTTGTTTTGCAATTGTGTAAACAGTTCGGTTTTTAATTTAACGAACAAAACACGCTTTACAATATATGCTCGATTTATTGTTTATACGATTATCTTTAAAGGTTCAGTCCAGGTTGTGTATATAAGAGAAAAACATTTACCTAATGAAATCTTAATTGAAGAAATAAGTATTTACGTGACTATTTGGCAGTTATACATATTTATTGTATCGTTTGTATCTTGTAACGGTCCAACCCTTTTTAGTCTAGGGGTTGGAATGCTCTGGATAGCTCAGGTCCAGTGCTCTTGTTTAAAACTAAAGAAACTATACAACTGTAGTGGATTGAACACTTTATTATTTATATTTGCAATAGTTAATTACATGCACATATACACACACAGGATAGAATGTACCTATTTATTACTAAAAGTAATTAATATCGTTTATTTACAATTAAATACACAGAATATGAAATACTAACGTTGTTTATATACACCTAGGTATGCAACCCAAATTACATACAACCAAAATCTAGGGAATACAGTTTTACGGCAGCACGTGGAAACCCAAATAGGTTAGGTTAGCACGCGGGGCTCCTGTAATAAAAGAATTCTCGTATTTCTGGTACCTAAATTTATATTTACGGACAACGGCAACTGCAACTAGTCCAAGCGCGCTGTGCTTTAGCTCGTGATGCGGTCCGCGGCCAGGATCTCGGTGTTTTCGGTGTAAATGAATTCAACTTACGGAATTATAACCTGGAATTTTCGGCTACGTTCGAATGCTGGCAACTCGACTCGGCCAACAAGTGAGTGTAATTAGGTAAGCGTATTTTAGCTCATACACTCCCTTAGTTACTCTTCGTACCACTGTAATGGGTTAGAAAAACAGGGAATTTAACGTAGGATTGGTGATAGGGTTGACTCGGATATTAAAAGGATTCTTTTAAAGCTTAAGGCTACAAAACCCTACGTATAAATTCGCTAGCTCCGCTGAAAAGGGGAAAACAACCCCTAAGCTATTGAGAAAACGAATTAAGTTTAAATAAGTAATACGAATAGGGAGAATGACCCAAATTCCTATTTCAAACCAAACTTTTCGACTGGTCTTATATCGAGCGGAAAAATCAGAGGGACGCTACCCAAAGTGATTTTACGCGGATATATTTCCACAACTCGCTGACAACCATTCGTAGCCCAAATTAGAAAAGGGCAAAACAACCCCTAAACAATTGAGCGAACGAATGTTACACGGGCGGGATTGATTTTGCAAACACACTGTAGTTGACTGGGATTAAAAGAATCTTTACTTTAACGGGGACAGGTATTTTAACGGGATTGGATTTTTGGTAACAGGTAATCTAAACGGCGTCTGACTGGATCTCGGTTGAAGTTCTTCCTTGACTGGATCGGACGACTCGCCTGGGGCTCGCCTTTATACCTCCCATTTCCATTCTAAGATGTTGCTAATAATTTTTATGTTGGCGGGGAGACCTACTGACGGTAGAAACAAGGTGGGAGACGGGTACCAATCCTGAATCCGAGCGCCACCAGCGCCTTTATGTTGCACTACGTGGACACAAAATTTAATTTAAAATTTATTTATACCGCGCACTGGACACTTCGTTACAATCTACGCATAGTCATATATTCGTTTATAAAGCTATGATACTATGATACTAGGACCTTACTGAAGGTCTGAACACCAAATATATTTGAATTAAAAGATAAAATTGGAGAGCACGATATATTTGTGACTGTACAAGATAGTGGATTTTTGTAACTATGTAAACAATAACAAAAAGATATCCAACCCAAAACAAGGCAACCCGATAAATATAGTACAAGCGCATTACATTTACCTCCCTCCCTCAAAAAAAAGGAAAAAGCGCATGTTTAAGGGAAAACTTCCACAATCACGTGTTCGAAACAAAATTGTGACCCACATTATAGAGGTAATCAAAAATTTGGAACGATTGTGGTAGTTAAAAAACCCTTATGCGGAAAACATTTTTTAAAATAATCCTTAAAAATAACAAATTGGCACTCAACAATAATATCACTTAAGTCTAATACAAGTGAGATAGAATAATATAAAAGATCCTTAAAGCTAAATTAAATTAAACTGGAACGGGAAAACAGGGTAGGACGGAGAAGTGAGTGAGGTCTGAAAACAGAAAAAAAGAAAAAAGTTTGTATGTATAACAAAGAACTGCAAAAAAATAATGTTTACAAACATTAAAAAAAGGTGAATGTGAGTGTAATGTCACGAGTTCTTTAAAAAGTAGGCGGATTTAAGCCTATCGATTGAAATTTTTAAATAACCTTCAAGTAAAAAATATCTTTGAGACCGCTGTAACACACGGAAAGGACCTAAATACGACTGCTTTATCGTAACGTCTGAGAATCATTGCGTACAAAGACATGCGTCACTGGAAAAAGATCCTTGGGAATATAAGAAGGAGTATTGTAAGTCTTCGTAAAAAAACATTTCGCCGGTGACACGCGTTTGCGAAGTTAAACTACAAAATTTGGAATGTTCACATCATTAGAGGAATGCGAGTATTGGAAGAAATCAAACGGCAAGCGAAGCGCTGTGCCATATAAAATGACCGACGAAGAAACACCGACTTCTTCTTTAACTGCAGAACGTAAGCCTAACAAAACTAACAGTAATTGGTGAACCCAGTCCGCCGAACCAACCGACTTGAATGCTTCCTTTAACGTGCGGTGGAATCGTTCCACAATTTCCTGACTCATGGGATGCCGAATAGAAGATTTAACATGACGAATGCCAAATCTATTCAAAAATTCCATCCACGCTGAAGAGGTGAACTGTGTCGCGTTATCAGTAGTAACGAACTGAGGAACCCCAAAACGGAAAACCTAAACGTAAATAAAGGCTTCAATTACTTCTTCAGCTAGAGTCGACTTAAGGGGAATTGCCTCTGGCCATCTACTAAATCTATCAATGACTGTTAAAATATACTTAATCCCTGACAAGAGAGCAAATGGATGATGTCCAGATGAATCTTACAAAATCTATGATCTGGCTCATTTATTGGCTGTAAGGAACCTTTAGTGTGCCGTGAAATTTTGTTACGTTGACAACTGTCACAGGATATAACCTAATTTTTGACATCTTGACGCATGTTCGTCCAAAGAAACCTCTGACAAATTAATTTTTGAAACGCTTTTATACCAGGGTGTGCTAAATCATGCAATTGCTTAAGCATCCGCTGCGACGTTTTGAGTTCCCTGCAAATGACGAATATCAGTCGTAAACGTGGAAATACCAGGCTGTGTTAAATCATGCAATTGCTTAAAAATCGTGAAGCGAAACTCCGCGGAACGAAGGGACGCAACCCGCCATGATTCTAATCTACCCAAATCTTTGTACCACGCACTGTTTGTGATAAAATAAATTTAAAATTTGACTGCTGACACAATTCAAGAAGCTTCAGGTTGTCTACCTGTGCCATAGCTAATTTGTCCAAATCGACGCTATCAAGAAAAGAAATTACGGAAAACCTAGTAAGAGGATCCGCTGCGACGTTTTGAGTTCCCTGCAAATGACGAATATCAGTCGTAAACGTGGAAATAAATTCTATATGTCGGAATTCCCGTGGCAAATAACGATGTGCAGAACCCTGAATCGCTGAACAGATTGCTTGATCATCTGCAAAGACGCAAAACTTTCTATATTCAATATAATAACGAAACTTTTTAACGGCGAAATAAATCGCTAGCAATTCACGCAAGAAGATACTGTTCCGTAGGCGATGATTTCCTACTAGAAAATGCTAAGGGCTTCCAGATACCATCTTCAAGCTGTACAAGATAGTGGATTTCTGTAACTATGTAAACAATAACAAAAACATATCCAACCCAAAACAAAGCAACCCGATAAATGTAGTACACGCGCACTACAATACTAAAATCGTTAACAATAATGATATACGTTATGAAACTTCATTTCAAAGTAAATTAAAAAGCACAGGGAGTTCGGTATCAACCATTGTCCGGCGAGGATCGTGGCAAGCACCCTTTGACCCGATAAATATCTGTAAGTCCGAATTGAAAATTTATATAAATCTGTATTAATTTACTCTACCTAGAATCAGTTAATCCTCAGCTATAATAAACACACTATCCTTCCAATCTCTGGCTACAGAGATTTCAATATGTGGTCCAACACACAAATTGAAATGACTACCACCCAATCCACAAATCTGCTTATGGCGCAACCAACGCTGCAAAACTAACCCAAACTGCTCACCGGATAAAAATGAAAGACTGTATTGGAAATATTATAGGGCCAAAAAATATATTATCTGCATGACGAATTTCAAATAATCCTACTTGCACCTACCTAAGAACTAAATAAATTGTAGAAAATATCATTACAAATCACCAAAACGTAGAAATAGGAAACCAAAAAATTACAATCAGACGTCTAAGCACCTTGGATAAAAGATTAGATTTATCAAATGTCTGTCCCATATTCCTCATTGAAGATGGACTTAGAAATAAAGGACTAAAATTAATGTCACATATAAGTTTCTTGGGAGCAGATTTGCAAGAATCTGAATAATTCTATATATTAAGCGTCCGTTGATAGGTATACATACATACGGAAGATAATGCTCAAGTACCCGAATCGATTAATATAATTTATGAAGGAAACAGCTACAGAATATTCTTATCAGAAGAGGGTATCACCTGCTTCTTGTGCAAGCAAGCAGGACATACTACAAATCAATGTCCAACATATAACAGTAATGAGCCAACTGAATCTATACCGCTGCAAACTGGGTTTAAAATACCACCACCGCCATATTCAGAAATCCAATCAACTAATCAAAATCGGCAATTATCATTAAGCTTCGAAAGTAGTGAAAATATCACACAAGTCGTAACAAAAACCACCGAAGTTCATTGAAAAATCTAGAATTGAAAATTCAAGCAGTGAATTGTCAATTTAGGAGTTATCCCTATCTGCAACACAGGTTAATCAAAACCAAAAAATAGAATTAAAATTAAAATACTGAAACAAAGAAATGAAAGTAACAGCCTATATTAAAGACAAGAATCTCTGTCAGTGTACTAATAAATGTCTATCCTTCAGGAAATTGTAACGGATTTACATCTCATTTAGCTGAAACCCAAAACATAGTCAGCCGTACAGACGCCGATTGTATATGTCTCCAAGAAACACATTTACAACAATTAAAAAACTCAAAATTATAAGGATACACGTCGTTGAAAAAAGACAGAACTGATCACAGAATTGTAAGTGGCGATGTTAATATTTGTTTATTATGAAGCTTTCACAGGCCTTAGAGGCCCATCGCTTTTGGTGTGAGACAAGGCTAAGTTAGTTTGTGCAATGCACAACAGGGCCCGACTCTGCGGGTTACCGTGTTGGTGCGTAACCATGCTTAACCTGCTGGTATCTGGTGTATTTTTTTTTGTTGTTACTCCTCTAGAGCGATCGTAACACGAGGAGTGCCATTAATTTGATCCCCAATGGCAAATGGAGACTGGGAGCCAGTACCAATCACCCAGGGAAAAATTTCCGACCCTGGGGAGATTCGAACCGGGAAGCGTTTGGACTATTAAATCCAAAGCTTGGCTCTCTACCACTGAGCCATCCCCGCCCCTGGCGCAGTTACCACATTTGCCAAAAATAAACACCACGTACAAGTAATAAAGTTACAAACAACATTAGAAGCAACTGCCATCTCAATAATTATCCTCCAAAAGTTAACAATATGCTTGGTTTACCATCTGCAAAATTAAGACATCAATAAGGAAGAAATATGAATCCTAATCAAAGAACTTCCACAACCATATATTATCAACGGTGCCTTTTCTTGCTATAAACTTTCATGGGGTAGCACAAAAACAAACAGAGCGTACAGATAATTGAAGATACTATAGATGATGAAATGATTCTTCTCAATGATGGATCAAACACATATTTCTGCACCAGAACAGGTAATTTCTCCAATATAGATATTAACTGCATGTTCTCTAAAAATTGCGCTTGAACTCTCGTGGAACACTCTATCATATCTTTGTGGGAGCGTCACTTCCCTATTCATATCACTTTCCTAAACTATCAGGATATAGGTACGCACAAAATTTCTATGTAAATATCCAAAGTGGAACCTTAAAACCCTTAGTGGGATTCATTTGTAAGTTCAATTAAAACTGAAATAGCAAGCAATTTAAATAACATAGACGAAATTGTAGAAGAGTCCATAAAAATAGCAACCGAACAATCACTTAGACGATTAAAAAATTAGAATAATGAAAAGAGAGTACCTTGGGGGATTGCAGCTTGTCAAAACGCAATAAAAGAAAACAAAAAAGCACTATGCTTATAGACGAAATATGAATAAAGAAAATATTACCTATCTAAAAAATGAGAACTGTGCTACATAAAAAACAAAACAAAAGTCGTGGCGCACCTTTGTCTCATCAGTAAACCCCTATACTCCCATATGGAAAAAAAATTCAAAAAACCAACGACTTAACAGTGTTATCAAATTGCTTCGGAAAAATTTTACAGTAAATGGTTAACGATAGGCTGCTACGGTTATTTGAACCAAATAACCTTATCAATAAACATCAAAGTGATTTTCGTTTAGGGAGGACAACAGACCAAATAATTAGTCTAGCAACAGAAATTTAAACTGCTTTCAGATATGAACATCATGTGGCTGTCTTTCTAGACATTAAAAAGGCTTACGACACTACATAACCTAACATAATTTTATCCATGAAAGAATTCGGACAGAAAGGAAGCATTATTTATTTTACAAAAATTTTATGTTTTTTTTGTTAACAAAATACTTGTCTATTTATTAAAACTAGTCTTATGTACTAACCATTAATTTAAATCTGATATATCTTAAACTAGGTATTTATCAACTAGAGATTATCCAACGATGTCCTCTAGATGTTTCTCAGATATTTCACATCACCGCTCATTGTACTCTGCTTTTACACTACACAAGATCAAGTGGCTTGATTCTCTTCAGTCTTCGGACATGATGTCTATTTGTATTTGTATTTAATCGTAAAATAGTAATGACATCATTTTACATTTTAATCATAATTAATTAATTCGATATATTTATCTATAAATAACTTGCGCCGAAATGCAAGTTATCTACTTAATAAATATGCGTAGATGTTAACTAACTATACTTAATTTACTATACTGTTTGCATTTGATTTTTACAGGAATCTGATGAATTTCCCCTATGAAGTCATCTCTGCGGGCTTAGACCGCGTCGTTGTTGAACTGATTGTTGTTGACGTATTGTTGACCTATAGCAGGTAGCAAAGCTTAATAAAAACTGAACCGGCGGATTCGAAATTTGTAGGTTTCTCTTAGCCATGGTTGACTGGCGAAGGAGTTTCCGTTCGTATGTTGGATTTGTATTGGCTGGTGTCGGTTGATTCGGTAAGCCCATGCTTGTTGTTTGAGGTGATCGGTGTTCTTCTGCTGAGACGGTATGTTGGTTTAGACCCTTTTTCAAAGGTTACTTGAAATTCTGATTTTATTATCGGGTGTCGGTCCCAGTGTCGAACCTACTTCTGTTTCTTCAAAGATTATCTTGTGGTCTGTTGTTGTAACGTGTTCGGCCAGAGTTGACTGTAGTTCGAGGGTGTTTGTAGTCAGCGATATGTCCTTGTTTTCGTATTTCTACTGTACGGTCGGTTTGCCCAACGCAGCATTTTCAGACGAGCAGGGAATTTTGTGTACTCCTTGGCACTGCAACTGAGGTGTTGGGTCTTTATATGTTTTGTATAGCTGGAGTAAAGTGGAGTGCGGTTTAACACTGTGTTGATATTATTCGATTGCAATAGTGTGTACTTTGTCTGTGGTGCCTCGTACATAAGGAATAAATGCCTTGGCTATATAATCTTCCTTCTGTTTATTAACAGGTGATTGTTTTGATTTGCTGGGTTTTCTACGGATTTGTTAGGGTTTGTAACCATTTTATGAAAGGGAGGACATGAGATTGACTTCCTGATTTCTTCTCTCGGTAAATTCTCGGTGTTGAATATGCGGATAGCACGTTTGGCCAGGGTGTTTAATACTGATGCTTTTTGTAGAGGGTGATGTGAACTGGCATTAAGGTATCGATCCGTGTGTGTAGATTTTCTGTACACGCAGTGTTCCATTGTATACTCGGGCTTTCCTTTTACCGGGACATCCAGAAAGGAAAAGGTATCGTTTTCTTTGACTTCCATGGCAAACTGAATGTTGTGGTCGATCTGGTTTAAATGGATCAGGACGTTGTCCATAGATGGACGTCCATGAGGCCATATAACGAAGGTGTCGTGCACATAATGTAGCCAGAAGCTAGGTTACAGAGTGACTGTCTCTAATTCTTGTTTTTCAAAGTGTTGCATGAACATGTTGGCAATAATAAGAGAGAGAGAGAGAGAGAGAGAGAGAGACAGGCGATCGCAAGAGCTGTTCCTTCGGTCTATTCGTATATTTTTCTTTGCCAGCTGAAGATTTTTTTTTATTATAATTACGCCAAGTGACGCATGCATTGCAACTAGTTTACACTATCTAGCAATTTGATTCTAACAATTCTTGCTTAAATCTAGGCAAGTCATAACGTTTTGATGGACATACTCCCATTGGTGCACTCCACATATTTTAAAAAACACTTTTTTCACATGCTTTGTTGTTGTTTTGTTCACTTATTTTAGCTTACACTAGTTCGAATGGTTTTTGTCTTTTCAGTCTCCGAACAAGTCCATTGTTATTGAGTAATTGTAACACTTCGATATTTTGGTGTTCATGTAGTCTCGGTTCGTGTTTTTTCGCGAACCGTTTAATTTCCTCACTGACCATAGGCACTTTCAGGTCCTTGTGGATGTCTTCATTTCTGATGTACCATGGCACATTGACGATGCTGCGAAGTACTTAATTCTGGAAAGTTTGTATAATTTTTACGTTAGTTTTTTTGTGCATCTCCACAGTTGCACACCGTAAGTCCAAACTGGTTTTAGAATTTGTTTATACAGCAATAACTTATTATGTAGTGACAGCTCAGAATATCTACCAAGTAGCCACCACATTTTTTTGAATCTGATGCGAAGTACTTCGCGTTTTTTCTTGACATGTTCTTTCCACCTAAGTGTGGCATTTAATGTCATCCCGAGGTATTTCGCTGTGTTAGCATCCCCCATGCTAACACAGCGAAATACCTCGGGATTGCTTGCTGGTTGATTACTATTGGCAAGTAATCTATTCTTTTGCTGGTGAAGTTTATGTGGTTAGACTTCGCCTCATTTAATTTAATCCGCCATTTCTTAGTCCAATTTGTTGACGTTGTTGACTGCTGCTTGTAGTTTGTTTGTGGCTATCTCTATTTCGTTGCCTGTGGCTAGTAATGCAGTGTCGTCAGCGAACGTAGTTGTTGTCACTCCATCACTTATAGGAATATCACTAGTGGAAAACAAGTACAGGACTGGTCCAAGGACGCTTCCTTGCGGTACGCCTGCAGCGATGTCCCTTAGTTCTGAATATTCCTCACCATATTTCACTCTGAATTGACAATCAGAGATATATGATTTGAGAATGTAACTCGTCTGCAGATTTCTATCTATCTTGTATTCGAGGCCCTCGTACCACACTTTATCAAAAGCTTGGGCCACGTCTAGAAATATTTGCGCATATTTCTCTTTTTTCTAAGGTTCTTTCAATTACATCGGTGATACGATGCACTTGATCTATGGTCGAGTGCTTGTTACGAAATCCAAACTGGTGAGTTGGGATGAGCTGTTTTTCTTCAATGATTGGCTTGAGGCGTTTCAGAAGCAATTTCTCGAACAGTTTGGATATGGTTGGTAGCAATGAAATCGGTCGGTACGTTGCTTTTTCGTTGGGTGGTTTACCCGGTTTAGGGATCATAATAACTTCCGCAATTTTCCACTGCATTGGCACATATTTTAGACGTAGTGCTGCATTGAATAGGTGCGTAAGCTTCATTATGCCCCTTTTGGGTAATTCTTTAACACTGGCCCACTTATTAGATCGTAGCCTGGTGCCTTTTTGGCACTGTCGGCCAATACGTTGGTTTTCCAGTAGACTGGCATACGCAATTGCCTTGTTTGATCGCTTCATATAGCTGTTGTTCTTTGGTGGTGATAAGCCTTGACCCTCAGTAGGTATGTATAGCATTGAAATCACCTCCAATTATAAAGTGATCTCCTAGTGTTTGGAAAAGTCTAGAATAATCATTTTTATCTAGTGCATACCTAGGCGGGCAGTATATATGCAGTAACCGTATATTCCTTGTATTTTGTACAGATTTTTACAGATGTTGCTTGTATTTCACGTGTGTTGTAATTGCTTTCTTCATAGTGCTTGACATTTTCCTTTATTATTGCCGCCGAACCACCTCTTGCTGTGCTATCCGGGTGGGCAGTGTGGTATAGTTTATATCCTTTTATATTTAGGTAGCTTTCCTTAGTGAAATGGGTTTCGGAAATCAGACAGACGTCTATTTTCTGGTCCCAAAGGAATAGCTCTACTTCATGGGCATGTTGGAGTAGCCCATTCGCATTCCAGGCTGCAATTCTAATTGATGATACCATTTTTATTTCTTGTAATTGGCTGCCGCCTTTTTGCCAGTTTCTAACTTTGTAACTCTGGTTAGAATAGATTTGATGGAATTCTCTTGTTTGTCGAGTTTTCCAAGTATTATTTGCAGTGTTTTGTTAATAGCGTCTAAGTTTATTCCTTCCTTCGGCTCTTGTTGCGATTTGCCTTTTGTTTTCTGCGCATAGGCATTACTTGCTGTGCTTTGTTGAGGTATTGGTTCAGCTGTAGGTAGTGTAGGAAAATTCTGTGAATTTTTCTTTAACGCTGCCGTCTGTTGCGCCGTAGTTGTTCTTGTTTTTCTTCCTTGTAAAGTTTTTCCCTTCGTTTTTGTAGTTCTTTTGCGACAACACACCCTCGCTAATTTGCTGGGTGTGCTTCTCCGCAGTTAGCACATTTCGCTTTTTCAAGCTTCCCTGAACTGCACTCTTTTGTAATGTGGTGTCCTGCGCATTTTACGCACCTCGCCAGCTGAAGATGATAGATTGTAACTACAACTGCACGAGCTTGATAAACTACTCTGGGGGGACCTTTCTTAATAATTCTATTGCTTTATCGGTGGGAACTCTAGGGAACAGCGACACTACATCGAAGCCTACTAGTAGGTCGTTTTCAGCCAAATGTCTTATCAGTTTCTGAGTAAGTAATGTGACGGCGCTGACTATGGATCTTAAGGGTATACCTTCCTTGTGGATTTTTAGACGTTCATTAATCCTGGGTAATGCTGGAGTCGATGCTTCATAAGACAAACAACTATTGGTGCGTTGTTAACGGCCTGTTGTACTTCCTTTTCAATATTGTTGATGGGGTTGCATTTTAATTCATTGTTGGTCGCAGTGGCGATAAAAGAGATCATTTGTTGTTATTGTATATAATGAAAACGCAACTTTGTTTTGATGAAAACCATTGATTACAACAACAAAATGATACCTTTACTCGCCACCGTAATTGTTTAGTATGGACAATTTCCTAGAATACTTCTAATAAACGTGCATAGTTCCCAAAAGTGTCGGACGACGAAGGATTTCCTGGTTGTGCAAGCTGCGAGTATGGTTCGGGCTTTCATCTGCACAGCTATTCCGTACAGCCTTTTCAAAAATTAGGATCGCCATGTTGATCAGCAACCTCCGAGGGAGAAGCTGACACCAAGAAGAAGAAGAAGTTCCTAAAAAACCGTTTTAAATCTAGAAGGTTTCGACATAAATAAATTAAAGTTAGTTTATGAGAAAGAAGTAGAGACGACAAGCAATTATATTTATTAAAAACGAATCTTACTCCTGAGGTTGCCTGGAATTTTTGAAAATATCATTCAAATATCATGTCGCTATAATAGTTGTCAAATTGGTGTGTGCCCAAAAGTTCTCAAAATCAGAAATACATTTGTTGACGACGATTCTAAGGCTTTTAATTAAATATTGGTACCTGGTATAAGTTCGAAAAGCTTACTAATTATATTTAATATGTTTTGGAAGTTAGTGAAACACCAAAGAAACTTCTTAAACAATTCTGATCAAATGTTTATTTGCAATAGCTAATCCGAATGCCATGTTATATAGTGTATAAGTAGAAATCAATTGATTTTTAAAAACTTTTATAGCTTTAATATTAAGGCCCTTATGGTCTGCGACCTACTCGGTAACCTCCATCAACTGTAGAGTGTGAGCCCCTTAATTTCAAAACCCTGTATAAAGGTGGGGGGGATAATAGCACGAAACCTTAGTATGTGCGGGACGAAGAGATTGAAGGATTAAGCGCATAATAGTAATTTAATCGGTGTTTTCTGGGTTTAAAAAATTGGATTGTTGGAGTATCCCCACAAATATTGAAAAATACTTGTTTTCATATCTTTTGTACACTATACCTAAAGTAATTTTGAATATCAGTTACTTTGCCGAATACTAACTAATATTAATTAGGTGACATTGGCTTGAGTTTTTTGTTGAAATATTTAATTTTATTCCGTATTTTTATTTCTAGCCAATAAAATTTTAAGTATCGTAACATTTCGAAGTACTGAATAGATTAGACAGCAGTGTTTAACAGAAAATAGAATCCTTCTTGCTTCTAATGGATCGTAAAAGGCGTCAAAACACTATCCATTTAGCTAGAATTTTTTATAGTGTAAGTTGTGTAAGCAAGTAAACATTTAATTAAAGTCGCTCCACTCTTGATGTCGCGATTTGTTTAAATTAATTTACACTGATGATTAAAATTTTTAGTATAACTAACGCTAATTCTGATTTTATTCAATAGGTTATAGTTATTGTCTTAATTTCTTTTCTTAATACATATTAAATTTGATATAGTCTAGTACCTAATTTCTTACCGTAGTACCATGCTGTGATGTTGCATGAAAGTCAGCAGCACTTCCCTGGCCTTGGTCTGATTACGGCTTCCCGCATTTCGAAGAGCTTTCTCAAAATTTAAACGAAGGTATACCCTAAGTAATTTAAATTGCGCGACGCAATTGCACATTAAACTCAGAAGGAACAAGTCTAAGCCACAAATACAGAAGACCGCCTCCAGGCTTAAAAAAGTCTGCCAAACATACAACAGCTCGTAATAGGGACTGTCCTGCCAAGCGAACGGAAATTTGGTTCTTAGGGGCAAGTTTCCTTCGAGAAATGGTGTTACCATAAATTGAATCCCGCACAGAAATGCCGAGAAGGTGAAACCAACGCAACATAAAAATAGGCTTAAGCTCTGTTTAGATAGGTCTTTGTGCGTTGCCTTTCCGAATATTTTCGAAGGCCAAAAATCGAGGTATACCTTTGTTAAAATTTTGGAAAGCTTGTCTTTGTATAGATACAGTAGAATCCGTCTTATTACTGTCTGCAATTGTTGTTCGTATGTATTCAAAAATTTTTTAATTTGTGTAGTGCTTACCTCCACTGAGATTATGAAAAAAGAAATTGCGTACGCAATAGACCCAAGTGTTTCGTTTGGGTCAATAATGTAGAAGAAGTTGCCCATTATAACGCAAAAATAGCTCGTACAACACAAAACATGCAAGGCGAGAGTTCTCTTATTCTGAAGTTCGGGCCACAGGCTCAATCCATCAAGCATGATTTTTGAGGGCATCATCAGCCATTTTACACCGTCTCTCACAACATGTTTTGGTAGTTTCGTCGAAGGTTTTAATTTATTCGGTATATTAAAATTTTCCGAATTCTTAAATCTTGGCATTATGAAGCGTTCAACAGTGCAAGGCCAAATGTCGCTTGGGACATAACACATGCACCGTCGTTCCTGTAATTATCCTAATTATCTTTTTCCTTTTTGTAATACTATCAGGTTTTACGGACTGAAGTAATTATATGCAAAAGAGAATTTTAGTCGTGTCACGGAATTGCACCTGAGCAACTCTCAGGCTATTACCTAAAAAAAATCATTCAGAATGTACATATCTATCATTAAAGGTGTTCTAATTATAGCTCTCATATTTCAATAAAATCCACATTGGTTATAGCGAAAATTTAGAATGGAACTTATTTGCGTCAGTATTAAAACTTCAAAGCTTTATACTATTAGCAAAAATATATTTTTAACCCTAAATAAATGTTCAAAATTATGGGCTTCTAGCTCTTTTTTAATAAGTCGTCGATAGTTAGTTGTTATGCCTTAAATATTAAATATCTTAGATTTTTTCCAGGGAAGGAAGGGAAATCTTCTAAAGACTCCTAGTATTATCTAAGGAGTGTCGGATTCGTTTGCGTAGAGCTGTCCCAAACGCCTACAGACTAACCCCCAACCTTCTTTCATAGGCCTCAACGGAATTGCCTTACAGTATTGCTTCATAGGGGCTTACATCTTCTCTACCCACGCCCTGTATTTGTATTAACTTTTTTTTTTCTTATTACTCATCCAGCATTATATCTTCTCTTCTGCTTGCGTCTGCCTCTCTTCTTCCTCCTTGGTTCTCATTATTTCCTTCACTAGTGTTTCTACTACCTTCCACTTCTCTTCGCTTTCGAGCATGTTAGGTACTACATTGTCAAAGTTTAGGACTTCGCCAATATCTTGTATCGCCTGTTCTCTTGTTGTATTCCACCTATCACACTCTAAGATGGTATGCTCTGGCGTATCGAGTTCCCCGCAGTATACGCACCCTTCACTATCGATGATCTTCATTCTACGTAGATAGATTCCGTAGCACCCGTGTCCAATCGGGAATTGGGTCAGATGGTATCCCACTTCCCCGTGTTTACGCGTCGCCCAAGGTTTCACGGTGGGTATTATTTTTCTAGTCCACGCAGCAGTTGTCTCTTCTTGGGCCCATTCTTCCTCCCATCTTCGGAAGGCTGGCCAGGTATCTCGGTACCCTTCTATATGCCCCGTTTGTGTACGTTCGCTCTAACGCTAGCAGGTGGATGGTGATCGTTCCGGCAACCACTTGTATAGCCTTCGTTAACACCGTCCGGTATGCACTACACTCTTATGGCTACTTTCCTCTGCACCTTCTCCAACATCTTCATATATTTATGCGCTCGTACGAGGTTGTTCCATATCGGAGCAAGAGAAAGCATAATGGAATTCACCACCGAGCACACCGCTCTCCTGCGTCAGGCCCTTGCTCCACCGATGTCAGGCATTCGTCGACCCAATTTGGACGCGGTCCCTTCAGCCCTTTTAGTTGCCTTTTCTATGTGGTAGCCCATATTCATGTTTTTGCCAAATATTATACCCAAATACTTTAGGTTGCAGTGAATGGTTTTTTCTACATCACCCATTTTAACCTTAATAGATTAGTATTTTTCCCTGCGAGTATTATCATGTCCGTCTTAGCCAGTTCTAGCTTTTTTTCTTCCATCCATCTTTCAATCCTGCTTATTGTCCATGCTATGATTTCCTCGATCTCTTGCCTGTCGTTGCCACACACTACCAGTGTAGGTCATTTGCATGTCCAACTAGCGTGGTGTTTTTGGGCTTTTTAATCTTTAGTACCTATGATTCCCTTCCAAGGGACAAAGTTGAAGGCAAGTGTTACTAGCACTGCATATTTATTTGGATGTTTCCCGTTTGCGTCCTCTGCTATTCTGTGTACGCTTTGGATCTCGTCCACAGTCGCTCTTCCCTCTCTAAATCCATAATGCTTTTTGTTCAACCCTCCCTTTCTCTCAATCTCCATTAGCAGTCGTCTGTTTATGAGCTGCTCCAAGAGCTTGCCCATCACGTTTAATTAGCACATGGGTCGGTAGCTCTTCTTCTGACCTCGTTTGACTGGTTTGCCGATGAGGGTGAGCCTTCCTGATTTCCATTCAGTAGGGGAAATCCCTTTTTATAGTAGCACATTAACTACCCTGCCGTACATTAAGTACGTTGCCCTTCAACTTAACTATGAACGAAATCATTGAAAGGGTAAAGACAACAGCGAATGGATATAAAATGGGACGAGAAGAAGTAAAGATTATCTGCTACGCCGATGACGCCTACAATATCATGGAATGGAGACAACCTACAATGAACGCTGCAAACTACAGTAGAGCACTATAATATGAAGATTTCCACGAAAAAAACATAAAAATCGATAGGACGCAAGCTGGTCGTGGAAGATAGAAACGGACAGCAACTCATGTTGTACCTCGACACGGGTATATCAAGTTTCAGGTACCTATGAAAAGAAGGGTTGAGCAAAAAATTACAGCAGCACAAATATCCTGATCTTTGAGAGATATTGTATGGAAGAATCAACACATGAATATAATTTTTAAATCATATATCACTGGTTTGTAGGAGGATGATCACACTATACTGAAGGCGACAAAGAAGTTTACACAACGAACAGTTCACATTCCTTCGCTAAGAAAGCAGAATGGCGACTGGGCAATGACAGACCAAGAAAAAGCATTATCCTCGCAGAGCATCTTTCTCAAGATTTTAGTCCACCTAGTAGCACTAAAAGGTATCTAATAATGATGATAATAACATTTTAATGTAAATTTTTTGGATAGCCCCGGTCCTATGACATAACTAATAAAACTATTCTTATCGACAGAACATAATCATGAGATCGTGAAATGTAAATGTCACAAAGCACCTGGATTTGACCTAATCACAGGACAAATATTCAAAGAATTCCCGAGAAAAGCTATAGTATTATTGACCACCATTTCCAACAATATGCTGAGATTAGCTTACTATCCAGTATTCTGGAAGTTGGCACAAATAATAGGATCCACAAACCTCACAAACCACTAAATATTGCATGTCGTATAGACCAACATATTCGAAAGCTTACTGTTAAAGAGCTTAACAGAGGCTTAAATTGAGATAAAAAACACCAACTCATTAATTTGGCTTCCGGCAATACTCTTCGACGGTTGAACAAAGTCACGGAATTGTGGATATAATAATTAAAAGTTTAGAAGAAAAGAAATTACGCAGAGTTACTTTGCTAGATACAGAACAGGCTTTTGATCGCGTATGGTATTCCGGTTTATTATATAAACTTAAGCTTTTTACAACCCTTAAGTAGGCGCGCTGGTGTATTTTGTACACCATTTTCCGGAAAACGGTTGTACATCTGTTCTACCGCTACCCCCACCAATTTCGCGCCAGCTGACCTTTCAGTACAGTGTTATTTTCCGTACAGTGCAGTTAGAGCGACCAGCTGCCCTAAATTTCCAAAATATTACTATTTCAATAAACTAAGGTGCGCGGTGGTGTATAAAATACACCACCCGACCAGTTATGTAAGTATTTTTTTCACACTTGTTTTATCACGATCTGCGAAAACAATGCGTAACTTAACTTTTGCTATGCAGATTTATGTAAATAATTGATATAAATGATAATTATGTTTTAAAGGGACCGTATAGAAGTGAGGAATCCGCAAAAATTGACAGATGCTGAAATAGAAGCTATGGCTGCCGTCATAATGAATGAAGAATCTGAGGATGAAGTTGGGGGTTTAGAAGACGATTCTGAAGACGAAATTATCGAGAACAGTGAACATTCTTCAGAATCCGAACTTGAAGGTAGTGACGAGGAAAACCAAATAAACGAGAGCAGCGGAGACAGGTTTATCGGTAAAGACAAAGTGACAACATGGAGCAAAAATCCTGTATTGAGTAAATTCAGTAAAACCAGCAGAAAAAACATTTTAAGAATTTTGCCAGGACTAAAACAAAATGCACGGGATATAACCGCTGAGCTTAGTGCTTTCCAGAAATTTTTGCTAACGAACTTATTGATCACATAGTTGTTTGCACAAATATTGTTATTCACAGTAGAGAAGAATTACACCAAAGGCCGCGAGACGTACAAATAACTACAAAAAATGAAATTTTGGCATTCATTGGATTGCTTTACCTTTCTGGTGAAAAAAAGCTGAATCGCACTAATTACCTTGAGTTGTGGGTAATGACGGTACCGGAATCGAAATTTTTAGGGCATGCATGAGCTACAAAAGGTTCCTATTTTTACTTTCAGTTATCAGATTTGATGATATACGGTCAACAGCTGAGAGAAGGGTATCTGAAAAATTGGCCGCAATACGGTATATACTTGATATAGTTGAAAATTTCAAAAGAAATTATTGTTTAGGGGCGTATCTTACCATAGACGAAATGTTGATGCCGAACAAACCTGCTAAATATGGTCTCAAAGTGTATGTTTTGTGCGATTCTAAAACGTTCTATATGACAGATTTGGAACTATATTGCGGCCATCAACCTGAAGGGCCTTATAAGCGTTCCAATATGCCTACAGAGATCGTTCACAGACTGATTCAACCTTACAAAGGTAGTAATAGAAATTTAACTGTCGACAACTGGTATTCCAGTTATCCATAGGCTAAGTCACTACTGATAGGAAAAATAACAATGGTTGGCACATTGAAAAAAAATAAAAGGGAGCTACCTACTGAATTCCTCCCAAATAAACAGAAGAAAATTGGATCGGCTGTTTTTGGATTTCAGAAAGATGTGTCGATAGTGTCATACGTTCCGAAAAAGAATAAAGCTGTTGTATTGATATCTACCATGCACAGCGATGGAGACATAAATCCGGAGACACAGAAGCCGGAAATTATACATTTTTATAACAGCACTAAAGGTGGTGTAGACACCGTGGATCAAATGTGCGGTAACTACTCAGTCTCTAGAAGAACAAGAAGATGGCCTTTTTGTATGTTTTTCCAATTACTAAACGTAGCAGGAATAAATAGTCAAATACTATATAATTCCAAGAATGCTATGGATCCTTGCAAACTCAGAAGAGTTTTCTTGAAAAACCTTTCTATGTCGTTCATGCGACCTCATCTTGTAGAAAGAGGGGAGATACAGTCATTGCCAACTGACATACAGCAAATTCTCAAAAAATTCAAGAACCCCGAGCTGGAAGAACCAAACGAAGAGCCACCGGCAAAAAGAAGAAGCAGATGCTTCGCTTGTGGTCGACAAAAAAATAGGGATACAACAATTACTTGCAATAAATGTCATAGGCCGGCCTGCAAGCAGCATGTAAAAACGGTTACAACGTGCAATGACTGCAATACTGACTAGTGTACGACAGTTACTTGCCAGAATTAAGAGTTTGTGATAATTATTGATTTTTACAAATATTTTAGAGAATTATAGATGATTTTATTTTACAACAATTGTTTTTGAGTTTTTTTGTTAATAAACATGTTCTCACTTCGTTGCCTTTCCATTAAAACGTAGTTTGAAAAGTCAATCTTTTTTTATTCTGCGATAAAACGCCAAATTTTGTAGTGGTGTATAAAATACACCACGCGCCTACTTACGTTATAAATTGAGGCGCGCCTACTTAAGGGCTAATCAAACTCTGCTAACATATACGTATTAAAATTCTGCCTTACTGATCGCAAATTCAACATGGAAACATTCATATTCTATCCCATGAAGTCAGGAGTACCCTAAGGTAGTGTCCTGTTTAACGCTGACTTCTCAGTTACAAACAGTACAATGACTGCTACCTTTGCTGAAGATTCAGCTGATATTGCTGTAAGCGAGAATTCACAAGTGGCTTTCGAAAACCTGAAAAACCATCTCAACCTCCTCGAAGATTGGTTTAATACATCGCGAGTGAAAGTGAACTAGGCAAAATCAGTTCAGGATATACTTACAACTCGACAATGAGACTGCCCGGAAGTTATAATAAACGGGGGTAAACCGCCAGTAAATAAATTAGGTAAAATATCAAGGAATAACTCTAGATAAGAAACTAACATGGAAACCTCACGTAATGATTAACAAAACACAAACTTACCACAGATTGAGGCATATAAACTGGCTCATTGGGCAAAAATCGAAACTTAGCTCAAACAACAAGCTTCTCTTGTACGAGTGTATACTGTAACCAATTTGGACGTATGGAGTCCAACTGTTGGACTGTGCTAAGTCATCCAACACCAAAATCATCCAAGGACTATAATCCAAAGTCCCAAAATACTAAGAGTGGCACTTAAGGCTCCATGATACGTCATCAACAAAACACTTCATGAGGACGCAGGCATACCTTTCGTAGAAATGAAATTCGCAGACTAGCCACCAAATACCAAAACAGTCTTTCAGGGTACCGAAATGATGAGGTCAGCCGTTTAAATACCCCACCAGTAGCAGGAAGACGATTGCAGAGACAATGGCCTGCAGATCTAGGACAAATAGCAAAACCGTTTTTGTAATCATTTATTAGAAATTTAATTCTGGAGTCTTAGCGATTGACAACGACTGCTCTCAAATGGTATCCAATCAATCAATTTACTTATTGCTATAACAGAGCAGATTCTAAATATTAACTTAACATATTTGAAAATATAGAGAGCAAGGTCCGAATTTATAAACCAGCGATAAAATATCAACAAGCAGGAGATCACCTGGAAGACCCTCGAAAAAACGAAGAGAAAGTTGCCAGTTGACGTCCCAAGACATAGCCGTGAATAACACGCCAGCGGCTTAATATAAGAACAGGAAAAAGAAGAACATTGTATTTTAATAACTTGCCATATAGTTCTGTACCACCCGGTATACCTTTGCAAGGCTTTGTCAAGTTCTTAACTGCATTTCTTTTTCGGATGTTGTTCTCGGTTGAGGAATTGTGCTATACGTAACGGGAGTTCTAAATGAGATTCGAATATTATCTACGAGGTGTGTTCAATTGATTCAACAACTTAATTACAAATAATTACCGTTACATTTAAGGCACCTATCCCATTGTTTGACAAACCGACGTATATCCTGCTCATAGAATTCTTGTTGCTGCTGATTGAAGAAGTCTTCCACAGCTATCCGTACGTCTGCGTCAGACTCAAAATGCCGACCTTTTAGCGTCTTTTTCAGCGGTCCAAAAATATAGAAATCCCAAGGTGATTCTACCACATTAGCAACATGGAGCTTAGCATTGTCGTGCAGCAAAATGACCACACGCGTAGGTTTTCCTGGACTTTTCCGTCTTTTTGTTCGATGAAGTTTTTCAAAGTTTAATTGTACTAATTTGCATTGACATTTGCTCCATGTTCCTTAAACTTTATCGACAAGATGGCCGACAAAAATGTTAACATCACCTTGCCTGCAGAAGGTTGTGCTTTAAAATTCTTGAACTTGAATGATTGCACTGCATCGACGATAATCTGCTGGATGGCACGTAGTAATGGCACCAAGTTTCGTCACCAGCAACTATTGACAGAAGATAGTCATCGCCATTTTGCCTATAGTCTGTTAAGTGTTGTAGAGAGAAGCCTATTCGCAGGCATTTTTGTTCATTAGACAAGAGACAGGGATTCCATTACGAGCAAACTTTGCTGTAACCCACATTACGAACAATACTATGGACAGATCCTACACTCACACCAACAATTTTTTTAATTGACGTTTATTGCATATTTACAATCTACTACACTACTAGTATTGAGTAAATGTGTTAAAAGTCTTTGACTTGAAAGGGTAACGCCCATTGAGTTTACTCCTTGTGTATTACTTTCAGTTAGTGTTGTTGAGGTAGGTCTTCCGGCCAGGACTTCTTGAGTCTTCTCTTGTGTGGTCCATCCCTGTATAGGTTTTCTATAAGGTTGTTCGGGTGCCCTGCAAGTCGGTGCTGATATTGGATGGAGGCACTTTCAATTTCTTCCGTGGTGTATGGGATTTGTAGGTCTTGGTGCAGCATGCGATTGCTAACGTACCATGGTGCGTTGACAATTGCACGCAGTGTTTTGTTTCGAAATGTTGTATTATTTTTTACCTTGTGGGTTTGGCACACCCCCAAAGTTGGAGGCCATAGGACTAAATCGGCTTCAGCATGGTCTTATATAGTAGGATTTTATTCTTAGTTGATAGTTCAGATTTTCTGCTAATTAGCCAATACATTTGTCTAAGCTCGAGGTCTAGTTGTCTTCGTTTCGTCTGTATGTGTTTCTGCCATGTTAGGCGTTAATAAAGGTGTAGTCCTAGGTATTTGACATCTGATTTTGCAGGCACGGGTGTTTTGTTGAAGATTACAGGAGGACAAATTTCAGTGCGAGTAGTGAAGGTTACTTGAACAGATTTGGATTGTGTGACGCCTTTATTCTTTACTACATACGAACTATTACTTGAATTACAAAACACTTCGCAACTACGCCACTGCTTAGGTAGAAAATTACCAAGTTGACAAGTGTCCCGAAAACCCATAATTACCTACCTTTATATCTCCTATCTGTGCTTTGTGTAGACTTAGTTCCAGATATTTCGCCGTAAAAGAAAAGACAAGTTGCAACCAAAACCTCATTTAATTTATATAAGACACAAATCCCCAAGTTATAATTCTTCAAAAATAAATAAAATTGCAATTAGCAGTCCCAATTATACGTTCAGCTAATAACATAAACAAATTAACCGGGCGAGACTCAAACAAAGTCAGGACAATTATTGCATTCTCCAGAATAAACTTATATTAAAAATTTTTAACGCATAATACGAAAAAGGAGGCCTCCGCAGTTCGTGGAAATGCGTTATCGTAAACCGACCAAAAAAGTCTTCCTGCAGTACAAACCCTGAAAACGCAATATAATCCCACTTTTGGAGCACCCTATAAATAATATACGTAAAATTGTTCTCCCACTAAATTTGATAATATAATATTAATTAACGTCTAAAAATACCCCAAGATTACAATCCTTTAACATAATCAATCTATTAAATTAATTTGACTGGCAGATAATGCAATTGCAAATAACGAAGGACACGTAGTAACAGTTTACAGCGAAACAATATTAAAATCGCTTCCCTTGTTCCCATCTGGTCGATCTTGTAAAACTTTCCCAAGGTACTCGTCTACATATGCGTATTTAGTTGACCTTATTTACGGGATTTCCACCGAGCGAATTTTGCCTAAATTAATTCATCGGAAATTAATATTAAAGTTCGGGGAAGATTTAAGACTGAACAAATCTTTCTATAATTAACTAACTCACTAGTTGATGGGAACTGGCATACAAAAGAATATATTCTTGACCGGAAAAATCTCTAGATTGGAATGTTAAATTTCTGGAGCTTTTGCTCTCCTCCAACTATAGGGAGATGAGCTCCTGTGTGTAGCGACTCTAAATCGGAAAATGAATTCCAAATCAATAAACGATTTACTAAGAATAGATCACTATTCACGAATATACATCCGGTAAGAACGACAATACTCAACTGTCCTATTTACGGAAACAGTCTTTTAGAATTTCCTTCCCCCCAATTTTTGAAACTCAAATACCTACTGCGCCGCTTTGACAGAAGCGAACTTCGAAATATTAACAAGTCCTATAAGCATGTGAATAACTAAATATGTATTACGGGTTGCCTTCAACTAGGAGCGGAAATCGTTATAATTGATTAATTTTGATTCGCCATTTGTTGGAGAATTCGTCTAGCAGATTTAATTGGGTTTGCATGTTTTCAGAGGTTGTTATTGGATTATTATCTGAAGATAGGATAGTCATCCGCAAATACAGCGATCATGGTGTCATTCGTTTCGGGAAGGTCTGCAGTGTAAATAAGGTAGAGGAGGGGCGCCAAGCACACTGCCCTGTGGGACGCCGGATAGTATAGGGTAATATGGGGAAAATGCTTCGTTGTGTTTTACTGAGAAGTTTCTATCAGTGAGGTAGGACTTCAGAAGGAGGTAGTAGTTGTTATTGACCATATTTTTAAGTTTAAGTTTAAGTTAGAGTAGGCCCGTGTGCCATACTTTGTCGAATGCTTGTGACACATCTAGGAATACTCCGTTGCAGTATTTCCTTTCCTCAATGCTCTTAGATATTTGGTTGACTATTCTGTGGGCTTGGTGTATCGTTGACATGTTTTGCCGAAAACCAAATTGGTAGGTGGGTAGTAGGTGCGTTAGTTGATAGTCATCCTGTATACTTTTGAGTAGCAACCTTTTAAATATTTTACTACTGATTGGCAATAGGCTTATAGGTCTGTATGACTGATGTCTCATGAGGGGGTTTGCCGTTTTTGTGTATCATTATTATTTCTGCGTATTTCCATGTAGTATGAAAGTAGCAGAGACTTAGCATTCGGTTAAAGATCGTTGTGAGAAGGACGACAGCTTTTGCGGGGTAACATTTTCAGGTTTTGTCCAGTTGGGTACGCATTTCCATACACTGCTTGCATTCGCGTATGAATCTGCAATGGCTGCACACCCTCAGCGCATAGATATTGTAGGACCGCACGCTGATCAAACTTGACGGATTTTCAACAACAAATGCCATTTTAAAAGTCAGAATCAAATTCAAACGTCAGAAGCTTATTAATGTGCTGCTTACAAACACTACTAACATTAAAAAACGTCATTTGAATTATTGCATTTGTTTTCTAGACTAAGTTGATGAAAGACGGGTTTGAGTTGAACAAGCCTCGTACAAGAAACTTTAATATGATCGTTGTCATGTAATAAAAATAGGGAACTCTGTTATGTAACCCAGATATGAATTATTGTCTGTTTTGTAAACAAACACTTATGGTTCGAATACTGTTCGAATAGCTTTGTCGCATATAATACTTAAGTAAATTCTTACTTAGGGTGTACAATAAGCCAATGATGGCTGCAGTGCCTGGAAAACCGCGTCCTAAATCTCGCTCTTTCAAATCAATCAATCAATCAAACCATATTTTACGAAACAAAATACATACATATTTAAATACATTCCATGAATTATTTGTGAATCACACTAATTAGGTCTGCTGTTTCTAATTTTGCGTCGTCATCTGGTAACCAGATGTCCTTAGATTAATATCAGTGATTAAACGCCCGTGAAATAAATGTAAATCAACGTAGTTTGTCATGGTCCCAAATGTGTCTTAAGTAGAAAATATACTGGAATTATAGGTTTATGTAATTATAATATGGCTGTAGGCGTACACGCGCATTGCGTTAGGTTAATGGGTGCCATAAAATGTCGGGAAATTTCAAATCTTGAAGTAATTAAACTGCCTAAACAACGCAATAAAAATTGAAAATAAGGTGTTTGAGTTATGAGATCATTGTTATTGACTTATTAAGTATGTAATAGAATCAAAGTGTGACGCACTTCCGGTTAGAATGTTGCGTATTCGTTGATATACATCAGTGGTTCCCAAAGTGTGAGTCGCGTCCCTTGGGGGATTCGCGATATAGAGTTAGGGGGGTCGTGGGGAGATTTCCAAAATAAAACAAAATGCCTCTTCAAGACGTTTATTCCTGCGTTTCACAAAATAAATGACAACATCAAACTTAAAATACTAAAACTTACAATAAATGGTAGAACCTAAATATAAATATCTGTAAACAAAGAAAGAAAGTTGCAAAGTAAAAACATTAATGCAACGTATGTGCCTGTTTTTTACAAACCAGCTTTTCAAATCTGTGCTCTGTATTCGATAGACACACAATAATATCATTTTCAAGTTTAAGGCGATTACTTACTCCTGTTTTGATGGTAGTCATAGACCACAAGCTTAATTTGCATAAATTTGATGCAGTAAATGGCATCAAACACTTTATAGCTTTGTCCGTAAGCTTGGGATATTCTCGCATTCTTTTGATCCAAAATTGATCTACTCTCTGAGAAAAGAAGTCTAGTTTCAACATTTAATCACATGATATTTCAAAAAGTTTTTATTGTTTGTCGAAATTTCAGCTTGTTCAACGGAATTGTCTAACAACGAATTCAATATCCAGCTGTGATTGTCATTATTGTTTTGAATTTCTTTGGGGAAACAGTCAATGAGCTGCTGTTTTAAGTTGCGCAAACTAACTTGCATATCTGCATACACGTCCTCATAATTTATCATATTATCATCCTTCACTAAGTCTTCCATGAGTTCTTGAACGCACTGGACTTTTTTCCATCTGAAGTCGAGCATAAGTCAAGTTTTTTATAAATCCGTTCATTTTGTCCGTGGCTGTTATTATATTAATATAGCGGCATTGTAAACTGCTATTCAGAGTGTTTAAGTGTTCGAAAATACCAGCAAGAAAAGCCAACCTATGAAGCCAAAGCGGATTGGAAAATATGTTCTCATATTCCGATTTTTCATCTTGCAGGTACATCAAAAGTTCCTCTTTTAACTGGAAAACTCTTTCCAAGATGTTACGCCTCGAAAGCCATCTTACTTCCGTGTGATAAAGAACATTTACCTATAAAGAACTCATGTCTTCACTAATTTTCGGAAAAGTACAATTCTACAATGCTTTTCCCTTGATGGAATTTACCACTTTCATTACATTTTTGAAAACATAATCCGTTTCAGAAGATAAAGATTTTCATAAAAGAGCTTCTCAGTGTAAAACTCAGTGTAACCTTGTAGCATTTGGCATTATTTCTTTTAATCTGACAATAAGGCTAGATGGATGTCCTGTCATAGCTTCGGAGCCATTGGTGTATATAGCAATGCATTTTTCCTAGTTAGTTACATACTTATTAGTAGTATTCTGTATTCTGGTCACAACCAGACACGGAAGGTTCTAATAACCGTTTTAATAATTTGTCCGTCTTTAACAAAACGAGTACAGCTCGTACTTAACCTTAAATATTTGTTATCGATTTATTGCACTCAAAACACAGTCAGCAGTACAGCACACAATTTTGAAATGATGACTAATCTCATCGCGGTCAGCTGCTTATATGAAGCAAAATAGATTTTCCAGATTACTTCAGTGCCATCTAGCACCCTCCCACATATTTTTATTGAAAATGTCGAATAAACATTTTCCGGTGGTACTGACTGCTAATGCAGTACTACATAAAATATATGCTGTAATACCATGCCCAGTTTGTTGCATCTTGTGAATGCTAGATATTTGGCACAATTAGGAATATCCCCGGACTCGTCCATCTGTAATGAGAAGTACGTGCACCTCTTAATATTTTCAACAACTTGTTTTGGAATATCTTCTGCCATGTCATTTATTCTTCTAAGCATAGTATTATTACAGATGGGCATTGCTTTCAGCTCGTCAGTGTCTCTTTTACCAACCAATATTTGCACCATTTCAACAGCTGCTGGTAAAATCAGATCTTCAGCAATTGTATGTGGTTTACTGGTTTTTACAATGCGCAGTGCAACTCGACAACTTGATAGTAGTGCTTTTTCATTAGTAGCGGTTGCTGATGTAAAAGTCTTTTCCTTCTTGTGGAGGAAGTGTAGCTTTCTTTCAAAGAATTCCACAGGCTTCTCTTTTTTGTATGGATGTCTGGTATTTAAATGTCGAAATAGCTTTGATGGCTTCATACTTTCTTTGGACAACACTCGACAAAGCGCGTACTGGAGTTTCTGGGAAATAACAGTAAAACCATACTTGAGATATTCATCACTGTACAATCTATTGTCTTTATATTGCTGTCACTGCCAGACGCGGAAAGTTCTAATGACCGTTTTAAAAATGTATCCGTCTGTAACAAAACGAGTATAACTCCTAGTTAACCGTAAATATTTGTTATGATTCATTGCAATCAACAACAGTCAGCAGTACAACACACAATTTTGAAATCATGACTGATCTCATCGCGGGCCGCTATTTATATAAAGCAAAACAGATTTTCCAGATTATTCAAGTGCCATCTAGCACTCTCCCGAAGATGATTGAAATGCCCGGAAACACGGATAACAAATAAATAAATTGAGCTACTTAGTAATAGATGGCATCAGTTTTATCGTTTAGCCGTTGATACTGAATGAAATTGAGTACTACAAGAGGAGGGTCGCGAGAAAGATTTTGGCCAGAAGGGGGTTGCGCTTTAAGAAAGTTTGAGAACCACTGATATACCTGATCGTTTACAACTAATAGAAATACTATTACATTTTGAAATCACTAGAAAATATCCCAGCAGTGTATATTTTACATTAACATTTTAATTATTATTAATATGGTTCTTCCTCTTGAAGATAATTTAAACATGAATCAATCTTTTTTCACCCATATTTTCAGTAATACAAGATGAGCTAGCTAAATGTTCCCCGCTTAAAAGTGATTAAAGCAACCCAAAATATATGTATTTTAGAGCAACTGAGATTGTTGAATCTTTTATTGTGTGGAACTCGATCTTATTTCGTACCTGTCAAGTTGATTTGTTATTGTATTAAGTAATAGTTTCAATGATATTAATTGAATTAATATTTAACAAGTAAAGTACTGAATGGTGCTACAGTGCTATAGTTAAAACTATACAAGTGAAAAACAACAATATAGATTGCCATGATATTTATATTAAATTAATGTAATTATTATTAGCTATTTGTTATATGTCTTTATCATGCCTTAAACTACACTTAAACTACCTTCGGAAGGACTGTTATATTTTAAAAAGGATATGTATTGGTATTAAAATCCAGAATTTAACCTGAAATATAGTCTAGATAGATTAATAATGCCTGAAATTATATCAATTAATGTAAAATGATAGTTAAAACTGTTTTTATAAACCTGTTATATGTAAAAACTGTTAACGATACTTCGTACGTTGCTTCATAATGTGGAATATGAACTCAAAGTGAAGTTTTACAGTGTATAGCATTTTGATATCCTGTTGTGTGACTTAATACTTGTTGTAGACGATGATGTGGGTCTTTTTGGACTGTACCAGAGCCCTAAAACACAGAAATTACAATTATATTAAATTTTTCGATAAAATGTATATAAATTTTGATTTTAAAAGTTTAATGTTAGTTAATTTAATTTAATGTTATATCTAGGAAGGTATTTATTAGGTTTCCTTGATAATTTATGTTGTTTGATTAACTATAAGTGTGTTTCTATATAAAATTTGTAATTTATAGGTTA
>JABXWE010024557.1:0-19253 GCA_014611495.1 Limonius californicus | reverse complement strand
ACCGTTATTTGCAATTATTGCAACAGCAAATTATTCCAGCTTGCCAAGCAAATCTTGATGATCTTTGGTTTCAACAAGATGGGCGGTGCCCCATCACTATCATTTTGCTGTACGCCGATATTTAGATGTGGTATTTGCGGCCCATTGGATAGGCAGAAGAGGGCCTGTGGAGTGGCCTCCCCGACCTCCGGATCTTACACCTTGCAATTTCTTCTTCTGGGGATATTTAAAATCAAAAGTGTATACAAACCAACCTCAGAATCTGGCCGAATTAGAGCAACGAATACAAGCTGAAGCTGCAGCAATTTCTCCTAGATCGCTCAGAAATTCTTTTCAAGCTTTTCGTGATAGGTTGGGCCACTGCCTTGCAGTTAATGGCGAACATTTTGAACACGTATTACCATGAAAACCATTTTATTGCTAATTTCGTTTTATCTTCAAGCTTTATAATTAGTTAAGAGACATACACTATTTTTCGTTCATTTGTTTTATTTTGTACAATGTAGATGCATGAGATACTTGACGATCTCGGATAACTAGATTCATGTTATTGGTGAAATTAACTTTATAACAGTTTTTACATTTTTTTTCAAACATATTCTGGTATACGGGTACTAAGATTTTATGTCATCGAAAAGAGAAAAAAAATCTCTATCAAATGAGCCTAATGAAAGGGTACATTGCTATTTAAAAAAATTAAAGTGTTATTCGTTACTCATTTGTTTACTGAAATAAAAAAAATTGAATACTGTCTTGTTATGGAAAATAAAATGTTAAACAACTTTTATATACAATTTTTTTTATAAAGTCGATATTTACCGAGATATATACTGTATTCCATACATAATGGGCACCCTGTATGTGTGCAAATCATATGAAAAGAAAGCAGTTATACGTGGTGTTTGTAAATGGTCTAACAAACTATAATTTCAGTATTAATAAAGATGTTAAAGACTGTTTTACTTTAAATACGGGTGTCAAGTCACAAAGTAATGTATGTCAATTTTGAGCACTATCTACAGTTTTTGCATACTGGTAGATAACATTTGATTATTAAGTACAACCCCCTGTATACTTTATGTATTTGAAACCAGCGCTAAAAATAATGCTACGATTTTAAATTTAAAAAATTATATTTTTGTAAAGTAACCCTTGAAAAATCATCTACAATTGATCAAACTATTTGAGTGCAAACCTAAGTTTTTTTAATTAAACCATATAATTTACATAGTATAGTGTAGTAGCAAACTACAATAAAGCGGCTTTACAATGATGTCCCATAGATTTATTTTCCATTCTTCTTAGAGTGCTTTATCTCCTACGAGACCTAGCGATCTTCTCTCCTATGCCGGTGTTGCGCGTTTAGAGTGCCACCGACATAGAGGACCTACAGCTTAACGTGGGCTCCGAACCACGGGAAGTATAAACACTTCTACTCCAGAGAAGATTTACTAGGCAGAATACCTCGCTGGTTTGCCATTGCCTTGCGAGGGAAAACGGCCGTTAAAAATCCGATGTTCCAGTACTGGGAATTGAACCCAGGACCTTCAGCGTAGAAGTCTAACGCGCTAACCTCTAGCCCACGGCCGCCTCTATTTTCCATTAAAATTAATAAAAACATGAAACGTTATGTGTAACAATGAATTATTAAAGTATGTAATATAGCTGTTAGTAGGCTCAAATGAAAAAAACCAACGAAAATCATTGGAGAATATTGAATGCATAGAATAAAAAATTCTCTAACATATCATAAAAAAGATATCGAAAAGATAATGCACAGCATGTCATTGTTTTTTTGTAGTTTCCAACTTACCATTTTATCAAAAATAATTAAGGTTTCAATCTTTTAACAAATTAATGGGGTACACCAGCCATATTACATTTTTAAAAGCAGCTGGTTGTTCTATTACAGGCCCAAGTTTGGGCGTACTTTATAAAAATATATTTTGATTTAGTTTTTTAAAATATTTCCTTGAAATTTTTGTTAAGTACACTTTCATTCCCTAGTTTTAGAGTGGATATCAAATATACAGGGTTGGGCATAGCAATGTTACCATTTAATAAATATCTTTTAAACAAAACATAATACAGTTTTAATTATTATCATAAATTGTTCTACATACTTTTGGATTTGATATGTCAGTAGTGACAGTTAAAAAAATGGATCGCTGGCCCGTGCAAGTAAGAATATTTGTGGTCGAGAAATTTGCAAATTTGCAGTCAATGCGGCCGTGGGCTAGAGGTTAGCGCGTCAGACTTCTACGCTGAAGGTCCTGGGTTCAATTCCCGGCACCGGAACATCGGATTTTTAACGGCCGTTCTCCCTCGCAAGCCAATGGCAAACCAGCGAGGTATTCTGCCTAGTAAATCTTCTCTGGAGTAGGAGTGTTTACACTTCCCGTGGTTCGGAGCCCACGTTAAACTGTAGGTCCTCTATGTCTGTGACACTGTAAAAACGCGCAACACAGGCATAGGAGAGAAGATCGCTACGTCTCGTAAGAGATAAAGCACTTTAAGACGAAGCAGTCAATTACTGCAGTACAACGTGCCTTTCGTATGGAATTTGGAGACAGAGGTAGAGGGGATGCACCATCTCGACTGACCATTCGTAGATGGATCAAGAAATGGCAAGATCAAGGGTCCGTTCGCAACAAAAAAGGAATGGGTCGCAGAGGATCTATCAGAAATGCAGAGAATATTGAACAAGTGGGAAATGCATTTGAGCACAGTCCTAAACGTTCCGCAAAATGGCACTCCTTAACTCTTAACATTTCTTCAAGCTTGTATTATAGAAAATGGTGGTCGTTTGAAAGATTCTATCTTTAAGTCATAAAATCCAAATGTGTACAGAATAATTTATGATAAGAATTAAAATTGTATTATGTTTTGTTTAAAAGATATTTAGTGTTAAAAATGGTAACACTGCTATGCCCAACCCTGTATAAAACTATAAAACGAGTTCTATTTAAAGAACAAAATGATATATGCTAGTTTGAAAAAATAATAGCCATTGTATCCATATTTATAACAAAAAGTGTTGTCTTCTACATCTTCATTATAGTGACATTACAACCTCTTAAGCGATTTATAAACACCCTGTATATAAATATTGCTTAAGATACATTGGGTCTTCTAATTTGCTTCACCAACCCTTATACTTTTTTATAATCATACTTTAATATGCCTCCTATTTGGGTTTAGTCTTAAACTTGAGTTTTCTGTTGTAGGAGATCCGTCAGTGACAGCAGCTGATAGTCTGCCGCCTCAATATTCTGTAGAAACTTTAATTATGGCCGTAGTAGCTGGCGCAGTATCAGCCCTCTTTGTAGGTTTCATAGCAGGCTATTTGTGCGGTAGAAAGTGCCATAAAGACGACGATGACAACCTGCCTTATCCAGACACTGAGTACGAATATTTCGAGCAACGTCAAAACATGAATAGGTAGGATGAGGAAGCCAGAATACAATCTCACATTTTTTATAGTAATTCTTTTTGTAGTCGTATCCAAGCTGAACCAAAGCTGCTGCCACAAGAGGAAGTGACGTATGCTGAGCCAGTCCTTGTACCCCAGCCACCTCCAAAACTACATTCTCCAAAAAGCACACTACGTAAGGGACCCCATCAAAATAATGCTGAAACGCTCTTCCAGTTCCAAGCTGACGCTGGCTACAATGGCCGGGATAATTATCGGGGCCGGGATAACTTTGGCACACTCCGCTCACATCAGGTATAATAAAGATTTAATTTGTATGAGCAGAGGGGCTACACAGAACTTATATACAAAGGCAGTTGTGAAACAAAAATCTGAAAGTTGAAAAAGTGTAAAGTGGCCTAATTTAAAATAATTACCGTTATGGTTCTTCTTCTTGGCTGAATATTCTGGTGAAATACTTACAGTAAAACTACAACAATCCTTTTTAGGGAGTGAGTGATTCCTGATTCTTTTTCATTATGATGACATTTTCAAGGAGTGAATCTAGATGCTATTATTTTTTATTTTTTTACATTTTTTAAATTGTTTTTAGTGACAGTTTGATGTAGTGTTTGACATCAAATTGCATTGTTAAAATAAATGAAACATTTTACCAGTGTTACGTTTCTAATTGTTTGGATGTCATTGGCTGTTGCATTGTCCTATTTTCTTTTTAAATCATTGTAGCACCAACACTCATTTATGAAGAAATTATCAACCTAAACGAAAAGTAGTTCAGGACTTTTTGATTTCATTTTGCACCTACACTGCTCCAAGAAATTAACACACCACAACTAACAATCGCAATATTGTTTAAAGTATTGCATGTAATGAAGTACGTTTAATCATAAATAATGCTTAAAACTAAGTAAACCATATTTTATCGAAATTAACAACAATAAATGCCAAAATTAAAAAAATCATAATTCGAAAACTGAAAAATTGTAAGTTTATAGGTTCAGCAGGCTGTGTTTCCGCTTTGACTTGTTATGGCAGCTTGACAACGACGGTTCATGCTTGAAAATAACACACTTAACTGCTCTTGTTCAAGAGTATCCCACATTTCCATTAATGAATTCCCTAGGTTGTTACGAGTTGCAGGGGGTGGTTGAAGGGATCGTACTTGTCTTCCGAGAATCTCCCAGAGGTTCTCAATCGGATTCAAGTTGGGACTTCTGGCTGGCCATTGCATAACAGGAATACCGACGTCGTCTAGGTATTCTTGTACAATTCTGGCTGTGTGGGGCCAAACGTTGTTGTGCATTAATTGGAAGTTGTCTCCGGTGTATGGGGCATATGGCACAACATACTGTTCTAAGATATCCGTAATGTACCTCTGACTGTTTAAAGTGCCGTTGGGAAAGATGTGTAGGTCTGTACGGGCCGTAAAAAATACCTCCCCATACCATTATTGAGCCACCACCAAATGCAGTCGTGGGGGCAAAATTGCATTGAGCATATCGTTCATTTGGACGTCTAAAAACTCGAATGCGCCTATCACAACTTTCCAAACAAAATCGGGACCCGTCTGTGAACAAAATGCGTCTCCAATCTTCATTTTCCCAATTCAAGTGGTTTCTGGCAAAATCCAATCTGTGTCTGCAGTCAACTGTAGGCCAGTAGCTGGTAATCTGGCTCTCAGATTTCCTTCCAGAAGACGTTGGCGAACGGTTTCAATGCTAACCTGCACATTATGTACTGCTGAAAGTTGTCTTTGGAGGACTCTTGTAGTGCTAAAGCGCTCTCTTAGTGCACGCATTCGAAGAAAACGATCTTCTACAATGGTAGTAGCACGTGGTCGCCCTTCCCTGGTTGCCTGTCATGTTCGTTAGTTTCTCTGAAACGCTGGATGACCCGAGAAATGGTTGTGTGGTTCACCCCAATCCTGTCAGCGATAGCGCGGAAAGAATACCCTTCTTCAGACAAAGTAAGGGCTCTGACACACTCATCACGACTTAAATTTCTTGAAATACGTTGCATTTTAAATAAGACTGATTGTACAAGCAATTGTTTGATGACAGCTACACGATTGGATACGATTTAAAGTAAAACGAAACTGCAAGTAAATTGTAAATGTGAATGTAAAACAGATTAATTTTTTTTTAACAAAGTTAAAGATGCAGAAAGAGGCCAAGAGTAACATGTGTCGATAAGGTTTGTATCAGACATTAATTCCATGCATTTGGTTGAAGTAGATAGCGCACTACTTTTCTTTTATCGCAATATTAATAATTGGTACGTTAATTTCTTGGAGCAGTGTAAATTCACCCCGTGAAATTAAGAAGTGATTGACTTCCGTAACATCTTGCATAGGGTTTACTAACACTAAAACAAAAAATAAAGACTGCAACGTGGAGGTCTCTCTTAAAACAGATTGTATAATTTTTCTTCCCTTGTTGCTCTTATTTTTTAAGCTTTTTAAATTCTGTTGCAGGGCATTTACTTTTTTACTGCCCATTCATGCCTTTTTTTGTCAATTGTGCTTGCAATTGTTCGATCTTTTCTTTGCTCAAATAAAAACTTTTCTTTTACTTTGTTTCTTAGTGGGTTTTATTTATTCTTTAAGTATTTTCTTCTTTTGGAAAAATCCTGTATCATTTCTCCATCCATGTAATTCATTGTTTTTTTATATTTGTTGGTATACTTTCTGTATGTCTTTTTCTCACATACACGTACATATTCCAGCTGTTGTTCAGGCACATTAATTTATTTTGATATTATTTCATTATTTAAAATTATTTTCTTCCCTCTTTGACTTCCTTGCTTTTTATAAATCTGGTGGTATTGATTTAATTAGCTGGCTTTTGTTATTCTTCAACTTGTGCTATTCGATTACAGGTTACATCTTACTAATATTACTTCTGGCTACTTTTTAACCTTCATTGCAGGATCTTTTACATATTGCCTTCTAGTCCAATGTAACCATCCCAATGCCTGATACCTTAAGGATCGGTTTTATATATATATATATATATATTAGCCCATAGAAATAATTTATATGGGTCGATCATTTTTTTTATATGTGGAAAATGAAGCTCAAGCATCGCTCTTGACACAGTATTAATAGCTTATAGTAATATTGATATATTGTTTTTTTAATATTTTAAAATGTCATATTTTTTGCTCAATACCTGACACATAAATTTCTGCTTCAGTCCTAAGTCTGATTTCACAATGACCAATACCTGACACCTGCCCTATATTTCTAAAATGTGATACTTATTTTAAAGAAACACAAATTAGCTGGATAATATGTAAATCATTTATTCAAATTTGAACATTTACAAAACACAAAAAAAAACAAAAAACATATTTACTCCAGATAAATGGCCATTTCGGGTACATGGTAACTACCTCGAGTTTATGGGTTTTGGTTTTTTAATTTTAAAAACAATTTGTTCCCGTGAATACCACAAGGTATCCTCTTTTTCTGGCCATCTGAAGTTGTACCCACTTTGCACCATTGCCATCACTAAATACGTCTTTTCCATATCATTAATTTTTTTTTATTTGCCCAAGGTATTTATTATTGTAAATGATAATGATAAAGTCTTGTTTCTAGTATGTTTTGAACGTTTTCTTCATTTTCTTCTTTAGTTTCCGATAGTGGTTGACCCCAATTGTCGTCTTCTGACTCACTGGCAAAATCGTTGGATGAATCGGATGATTCGCTAGAAGTAATGTGTGTTATTTTTCTTTTAATAATCTTTCCTCCTCCCTTGATTTGGTTGAGTTTAATCTGTTTTTTCTCTTCCAATTTTTGTTTTCTCTCTTCCTTTTCTCTTTCCTTCAAAAGTTTTGCTTCGTCCCGCTTTCGCTTTCTTTCCTGTTTTTCTACTTCTTTTCTCTTTTGCTCTTCTTCGTTTTTCTTAAAATACTTTTTGCCCTTTTTACCTGAGATTACTGAAGGCATGAATTCTTTTGCTTGACGTTTATTTACTTGTTTTACCTTCGTCGCAGGCAAAATAAAGGCATTCTTGAACAGAGATGGCAGTTGATCACTTGTTATGTATGGGCGACAAGTACCCGTTTCCTTATTTGGAAGTATTATATCGTCTTCTAGTTTGCTTTGTTCACTGTCACTTATTTGTTCCCAGGCAGAAGTTTCTTCAAAACATTATATGGTATCTCTTCTATTGCTGTCCTATTATTTGGTTCTAAATCGTAGTCTTCTTTTAGTTTTTTCCACAGGCGATAGAGAGACGCATCGCCATTCTCCAAGTTACTATTTTCAAACTCTCTTATCTTATCTGCACCAATTCGAGTCTGTAGAAATTTTAAATGAATACGTAACATCTCCTTTGAAACAGGTTGCTCGGCCGTTTGATTGTCAATTTTATTCTTGCAATGTTTGTTGTAATTAACAGCATATTTGTCAAATGGATAGATTCCACAACATCGGAATCCATTGGAGATTGATTCAGGCTTTAGCTGTTGTAATACACTATCCATGAGAGGTGCAAATTGTTCACGTTTTAATTTCACTCCGGAAGTCTTTACTTTAAACAAATGTACAGCCTGTTTCCAATACACTTTGAGGGGTCTAAACACGGCCACGTCCATTGGCTGTATAATATGTATCGCATTGGGATGAAGTGCTACCAAGTGGATACCATTTTCGCTACAGAATTCACTCAAAGAATAAGTTATATGGCTTGAATGACCATCGACGAATAGTACTACAGGTAACGTAATCTTCTGGTTTATCAACCATAGATTGAATATGTTGGCAATATACTCAAAGAAAGTTGCACTAGTCATCCATCCAGATTCTGTTCTTCCAAAAGCCCAATGATTGGGCAGTTCATTGATAATAACTGATGGTACTCGCTCATACTTAAAAACCACCATAGGAGGCATTAATTGACCAAGCGCATTTGATCCTATCAGAGTAGTAAGGCACTCCTTTACGCACTAGAACTTTTTCTCCCTTTGGAGCTAAAAATAATGCTGTTTCATCAGTGTTAAACACTCTGTTTGGATCCTCTAAAACGTGCGTGTGGTCTTTTAATTCCGTTTTTACTCCATCGAACTATTTCTTTAGGTTCTCTTCTGTTATAGACGCTCTTGCTCGGAATAGATTTTGTGTCATTCTGGCTGATACTTACGGATGTCTTCTCATAAATAACTTGAACTATTTGGGTCCCGGTTTTCCCTCTTGTTCTGTTCAATTTTTTTCTGTACATTTCGACGGAATCTAGCAGCTGAGATTTAGTTATTGGAAAGCCTCTATCGGGACTTTTAAACATCCATTCAATTATGATTTTCTCTTTCTCCTCCAGAAGATTCGTTTGTGGACCCATTTGACGTTTCTCTGGATATTTTCCCTTAAGTTTGTAATAAAGTGTGGTCCTCGGAACGTTGAACTGCTTAGCTGCAGATTTAACAAAAACATGGTTTCGTTTAACAACCTCCAGTGCTTGCTGCATTAAGTTGTCATCATATTTTAATATTTTTTTGACTTGATGAAACTGCAAAAATGAAATAGACACAGTTAATACCAATAGTTGACACCTTTTTGGCCAGTAGTTGATAGCGGGTGTCAGCTACTGGATGCACTTAAAATTTCAGCACCATAATTTCACAGCAATATAACCATCTTGATTCTATGTAATAGAGACCATTGTAGTATGTTTTCTCATATACCCAATTAATAGCTGACACATGTGTCAGGCATTGGATTTATTAAGATTTTTGCAAGCCGATAGCTGGCACCCTCATTCAGAACCCTAAAAAGCTTATTATAATAAAAATGCACATCATAACTTGTTTTCTTGTAATTACAGATAACCTAAATTATAGTTTAAGAAAGTATAAAAAACTCACCTTATTAGACACCATTTTTCGTGACACAAATCTAACACAAAATCTTAACGAAACACAACAAATATAAGGGTCGTTACTAATACCGTCATAAAATTTTTGTAAACAATATTACCAACCCTGAAGTATGCAAACTACTCACTAAGATCATTACCAACCTAAATATCAAAGCGGGGTCGTTTTAAAGTTCCGTTTATGCTTATTTTCGAAGGTGTCAGGTTAAGGACCAGTATCAGGCATTGGTAAATTTACGTTATTATGTTGATTTTTATTTGATAGCTATTAAAGTCAATTTCATAACTGCCACTGTCGCCACATTTCTCTATTCTTTAAGATAGTCGCTATATTCATAAAGGTTGCCATTTTACTTGGTGTCTTTTCGACTGTCTCAAAACTTGGAAATTAGTTTCTAGAATGCGCAACCACTCTGCTGGTAGTCGAGTATCTTTGCATCTTAAATAGATTATTTTTTTCTTGTTTCTGGATGTAGAATAGAGGGGTGTTGTTGTAAACCGTGATCATGACATTTCTGTAGGGGGACAACTACAGACGAGGAGATGGGTTTTCGACAACACGAAGTGTGAAGAAAGTATACCTCTGAGAAAGCAGTGAGGAGGGCGGAGTGGGCGCCCGAAGTTTAGGACGGCCGCGCCCGCCACGATCGGGGCACAGCGCGCTGCCCACCAGCAGCGGCTCATCCAGCTCCCCTTCGCCGCCCTCCTCGTCGCCTTCACCGACGCCTCCCCACACTGCCTCATATATTTACCGGGCATAGTTCTTGTGTCCTGCATTTGATCTGAGCCATGCGCGACGCTTGTAATAAAGGTAATGATAAGTCTGTGTTGCAGATAAGTTTTATTCTCCTTGTGTTGCATTGAGACGATACTGTAGACATATTATGGAGTATTAAGGTTTAATTAATTGACTCTGCTTGGAGACTGATATTTTTTCATACCTTGGATGCTCAAAAGTTTGGATTCTGATACATTGCAATGACTGCAAAGTGAACTTGATTTTGAACACTAAATAATGATTTGTTTAATTAAATAAATAAAAAAAAAGAGTAAAAATAATAAAAAACGGAATACTTGAACAGCAATGAATATTAATGGATATGAGAAAATAGTAATGAAATTATGGACATTATTATCGCAACATTACAAAGAAAATTTCTACATGAAATATTAAGGAAGTGTTTATTTGACCGTCTAGTGGTTGTCTTGGTAATACTTTCTAAAATCAGTGCCGTTAAATCGATTGTGATGCCACAGAATTATTTTGGTTACCTACATTTTCAAGTCTGTGCAGAGGTTTCTTGTTTTCAGTATGAACTGTTGTTGAATACTGAGTAGATACCTAATGTAATCTTCAAGTACATTGGGTAATTTTAAAGTTTTTCTACCTAGAACAGTCCATAAAACTGGAATTTTAATTTAACTCTGGACATTTTAACCTATTAGTAAGCTTAGATTCCAGCTACTCCTTATACTGATGAATTTATAAAACAGCACCAATAACATCAACATGGCGCTTGTATTGGCGATCATCGCGAAGATTTTTTTTTTCTTGCGATGGCAGTACTTTGTTTTTATTGGTTGATTTTAAGGCGGGTTTTTTGAAACAACAGCAAAAAAGGATTATGTGATTGTAGTTTGAATCTAATAATTTGGCTAAACGTACCAGTGTTTTCTTAAAGTAACTTTACCCAGTTTAACGTTGGATTTATATATTAAAAATGATTTCTGCTAACACCTTAGAATATGTGGTTTTTTATTTTTGAGCGTTTGTAAAAGTACTTGTGAAAATAGGACGATATTGTTATTGTCACAATTTCAGTCAGTTCACCTATTAATAATCTCCGTGTCGCTAGTTTCGTGCCGCCGGCAAGTAAATCGACGCTTAGCTAGGATTCTATAGTGTTGTGTACTCTAAGGGTATTTATTTTTGTACTGGATGGACATACGTTTTCTTCGAATATTTACGCTTTGGGATGTCGTTTCACATATTTAATAGCAAGTAATATCCAATCAGTAGTTATGTTACTTTTGATACAAATGATACAATTACAATACGGCAAATGTCAAATTAATAGTGCAAGTTGTGGAACCATTTTGATATTTTTATGTAAAATAGCGTAGCGTGGCGTGGCGTAAAATAACGCCATCGCAAAATCGTGTAGCTGGAAACTAGTCTTTCGAATAAAGGTGGATACGGGAAAACGGAAGCTGTTTTTCTTAGTCGGTGGTAAAAACAAAATATCGATCATGTAACCATATTTTACCTACTGTTAGTCAAGAAAACAGTCGCAGTTCTCTGAATTCACCGTATGGGATGGGTTTAAAAGAATACTAATTAACCATTAGACGATCTCGTAGACACTTCCAAATGCTGCTTAAAAAATTTTTTATATGTTTTTGTTTTGAAGATGTACTCTATTGGACCGTACTAAAACTGTACTATTGAGCCATTACTTTTATTACAAAACAAAATCACAACTAAAGACGCAAAGAATAAAGCATTCACTAAAGAAGTGAACTTCTGATATTAATATTAAGTAGAGTAGTTCGTAATGTACCGACGACAGTTACTCAATTGAAATAGATGGTGCGTTAGCGCGTAGGGCTACGATATATTGTAGACATGATATGATAGAGTTAAGTATTTCGATGATTAATAAGTGCTTCTTATGGATGTGTTAGATAAGTATGTCCGTACAGATAGATTGTTATGATTTAGCGACATTGTGATTAGATTGTATATTCTGTAGCTATAACGTTGTTCCAGTTGTATCTTTGTTAACTAGAAATATCTCCATATTTTGTCATACCTTTTGCACTGTGAAAGACCTTAAATTGTGCAATTTACGAAATTATCTATTTGTGCCCCATTGTTCCGTGGTGTGTTTTTGAAAACATGCTTTCCGTTTTACAATGTTAAGTATGTTTCAGATATTAATTAAACTATTTGAAATAATTGCAAAATTTATTGGCTTTCATGATGGCAAAACTGAAATTCCAGTTTCTAGCATACGGTTTGAGACGTTTTAAGTACTCCAAAACATTTCAAAGCCGCCCAAGAAGCTGGTCCGGTGCATTTAGAGCGTTTTACATTTTTCAGTGTTTAAGCTTTTTCAAATTACTGCATCTAGTAATGTATATAAGACTGAAATAATTAATACTCCATGTCCAAGTTTAGTCAGTGAGGCTAACCTTTAGTGCGCAAGTATGAACAGTACAAACTTCCTAAGCTTAGGAAATGCTTTCGAATTATGTTTTCGTGAGGCACGACTTCGTTTCGGATTTGTTGCCTATTTGTAGAGGTATTTCTGTTAGAATACTTTCTCTCATATCCGTTGCAAATGTTAAATACGTAACAAATCCTGAAGTAAGTCAATTTTTGGTGCTCGCACCTTTTAGACTCGGTAAACGTTTTATATCACATTTTAAATTTATTGTAAGTACCTACAGATCTTTTAAATACATTTTATCTCTCATTGTTTCTATTCTTTGCTCAATTTTCCTAGGCAAACGATATGCTGGATTAATGGAACCTAGACAGTTTATCCAAACAAATATCTACCTGATTTACCAAAATGCATAATAATGAATATCTGAAACACAATATTGATATCGTTTGGCTAGTCAAGGATATCACATTTTGTGCACCGAACAGGGTGCAGCGATGTATTGTTCACATGGTGTTCACACTCCTCTTGTGTATTTAGATGTGCTGGCTAGGTTCCCCGAACAAAATGCAAACACTTTGTTGGTTCTTTGTAAGATAAAACCTGTTCATTTTACTTTTATAAACGCACTGAAAATCCTTGGTATCTACAACAAATTAAAGAATGAATCCTCTTAAACAAGTGGCGCCACCTGCAAATAACTGTGAAAGCGCATTAGCTGCCATATACAGTGCATTATCTATATTGATTTTGCCCAAATTTCAGAACCTATTTTTATCTTACCAAGAATAAATTTTAAATCATTTTTCTAATTTAAACTGGGCTAATTTGTAATTGTAAATATTTCAGCATGTAATTTTTCATATGGCGTATTGTTGTATAATTTTTACAGTTGTGAGTTTTGTAAGTTAATTTGACCTTGTCCATACGATGTACATGCACAATTTAAAAAATTGTAAATTTTTAACTATCTAATAACAAAGCAAAGCGGAAATACTTGATAAAGCTATGTAATGTTAGATTTCAAGTTAATATATTATTGTGCATATTGTGATTACATTTGATGCAAAATTTTATGAAATTCGGCCTGCTACTTGTTGCAACTTTACGTCTAACGTTTTGTATATACTCGTCATCAACAAAATGTAAGTTGAGGTTATTTTGATACTAAAATTAAACGTAAAGTGCAACAGGCAGCAGATTTTGGTGTCGTTTTGTTAACAACTCCCATCTCTTGTAATTGTAAGACTATTCCAATAACATGTATGTAGGATTACTATTTCTAAAGTTGTAAAAAGTTGTAGATAGAGTTTAAAATAATAACTAGTCAAGTTATATATTTAATTCGTATCGTTTTGGCACACCAGTTCAACAATTTTGTACGTTATTTTTTGGAAATATTTAATAAGATTTGCAAAAAGCCAAGTTTTCTGAGTTGAAAAACCAACAATATTTGTTGATTTAGTGCTGGTCTCCTAATGTATGTTTTTCAATTTTTGTATTATACAAAGTCATATTTCTACATAGATTATATCAATAATAAACTTGCTTCTTCCTATTGCAACAGTGCCCAGCCAGTAACGCAGTTTTCTGTCGTAGCTGTGCAGCATTTTGTATCGTAAGGCTGTCGCCATTTTTTAAACATTATTAAACGTAATTATATTTATTGTAGGTTAACAATTACAAAGTGAAATTAGTTAACATGTTTAAAATGCAAAAGAGTGCCGCAGAGAGTGTTCCAAATGTTGTAATGTAAGTGATCTCATAAGACCATCATTATTCACGATTATTGTATTTACTCAGGCACAGAAGTATTTTGGAACATTCTGTATGGCGATTTTTGCGTACGGAAGCCTTCTGCAGTTCATGTGTTGACTTCCCTCAGCCAACAAGTTAATATATTTAAACATTCCATGTATGTTTAAATGAGAAATAGTTATTTGTCCCAAAGAGATATTTAAATACATTTGTCAATATATTATTAGGTTACAATGTTAAATTGCAAAACCAATTTTGTAATAATAATTCTAAAGCTAGACCTAAAAGTTAGAACTGCATATGACAGTTGTAATTTATATAAGCCTTTGCAGATGTACTGTATATTATATATAGTTACTTGCAATTTGTCCAGAAATACCTTTTGCATATTTCTTGTTTATAATTATATAAAAATTGTGAGAATTATTGTTTTACTTCTAAGAAGTATCTACATTACGCATAGTCTTTTTTATATTTTTTGTGTAAAATCTTGTATAATGTAACATTCTGGGCAAAATGTATTAAGATATCCATTTAATATTGAATTTTAGACAACACAATGTATTCTTTGAATAGAAATAAAAGATAATATAGTAATTGTTGTTTTGTTTGAGTTTCTTAAAAAGAGAAATATACATAATTGTAATTTTTAGCAGTAAGAGTGAGATGGGGCTAGCAAGGTCATGCGATTTTTTGACCAAGCCACTTACCCTTACCTGGAAAGTAGCCGTAATCCTTGGTGATTAACTATTGTATGTTTATTTGTGTGACAAGATTTTAACCAAAGAAGTATAAACCAGCAAGGAGCAGTCGATTTTAGAGCATCTATTTTGTGGAAAAGTTTAATTCCTTTCCGTTTTGAAATTTAGATATGTTTTGTTCTGACATTCAATTGTTTTGCGAATTTTGACATTTTTCTTGGATAATCTTATAATTTTCCGTATTTGATCTTCAGTTAATTTACTTCAAGATTTCACGATACTTCTATGCCACCACCTTAATTTATCTTTTTCCAAACTCTATAAACAGTGTTTTTAAATTTCTATTTTGTGACCTGTAGGAGTTATTATTTTTTTTCTTTATAGGTGAATCAAGTTTATTGTTAGATTCGTCGCAACTAAACAATCAACAGATTTGTGAGAACCATTTTGAGATTATTGCTTTCGTGAGCACGCTGAAGCAAATGCTGGTCCACAACACTGTCCCAAAATTGTTTCAGGAATTGCTACAGCCAGTTAATAAACCAGTTAGTAAAGTGATTATATCTACAGAGATGGCTGGACCGTCCCACGAAAATATAGCACAAATTTCTGTTTTGTGTGACGACGAACAATCATTTTTCGTTCGACGAACTAAAAATGTGAAAACATAAAAGTCTTCAACTTCCATTCTCTCTCTCTCTCTCTCCGGGTGCCGTCTCAGATTCTGAGGTTAGCGATCACCATGGCATATCTCCATCTGTCACGTGCTGTATGTATCAGCGTTTCTCTGTTCATCCCCAACCAATTTTGTATGTTGCTCATCCACGATGTTCTCCTTCTTCCTCGAGCCCTTTTCCCCTCAATCTTTCCTTCCGATATGTATTGTAATGTTATATATTTTTCGTGTCGAAGTATGTGGCCAAAGTAGGACAGTTTCCTTTTTTTAATATTGTCTACCAATTCCCTGTTTTTTCCGATTTGTCTTAATACTTCTTCCACTAAAAGCGTCAATTATTCATTTTGGTGATTCTGCCATAATAGCTGAAAACTGCATGTCACCAACTCTTCAATATATTTTAAATTCTGATTGTGCCATAAAATCTCCAAAAACGCCAACATTGAAAATTAACTTTAAAAAGTTTTCCTCCATCTCCCAAAAACGATTGGACATCAAAACCGAAAAGAAAAACAAAAAAAATGTAATCATCGTGCTGAAATTGTACAACTCAGAAGAAAAATTACAACAGAAATGACTAGGCAGAACTTAAAAATGAAAACTACTTTCCTAAAAATGCAATTGGAGCACAAAAATCCAAACATGGAATCCTGAAATGATCGATTTCGCAATAAATATTTATTTTACATCATCAGCGACATACAGAAAATGAAAACAAGGGATCATTCTGCCTGGCGTTTCAACCTTGCAATCATATGTAAATAATATAAACATACTGCCTGGTTTTGCCTAAGACGTCTTCAATCCATTAAAAATCAAAATCAAAAATTGGCCCACAAAGCAACGACTTTGCTTTTTAATGTTCAACGAAATGGCTATAAAAAGAAATTTAGATTATGATAAAATGCACGACATTATCGAAGGTTTTGAAGAATGAGGAGAATTGCATAGGAAAAATGCATATGCTTCTGAAGCTTTAGTATTTATGATATCGGGTTTATGCAGCAGATGGAAAATTCCTATAACGTTTTTTATCTGAAAACAGTACTAAAATTGCAGACTTAAAATATTTAATTACCGCTTGTATTAAAAAACTTATAGGGTGCGGGTTTATTGGTAAGGCAGTGGTATGCCATCAGAGTTCTAACAACAGACCAGCTGTTTCAAAATCCTGTTTTAAATATTGAAATTTATTTTTAATACTTATGATGACCCATCAGCAACAATAAATAGCGTACGTGATATAAAATAATCGTCGTATAACGAAAATTATGAAGAAAATGCTGCTTGTAATGCCGAAACATTAACAGAAAATGCGAATAACTTTGCACTAAAAGACTTCAGTAAAGTACACGGCCGGATTTATATTGCGAAAATGTTTATGCAAGTACAAGTGCAGTTTATGTGAAAACTCATAAAAAGTTCATCCGATCCTCATATAAATCTTGAACATGAACTAATAAAACAGAAGGCTTATCGCACTGATAATTTGTCAATTTAGAAAAAATTATGCCTGCCAAACATTTAACGAATTTTATTGTAAAACTGACTTGAAAAGTATTTTTTAAGAACATCGTAATATTAAAAGTAATTTAAATGTACTCGCTCCTTTATATGAATTATGTATAAATTATGTTAATCATGCGATGCCCACGTTTTTAAACATTAATGAACCGGGTAAAGAATACAGGCAATTTATTGTTCGGTACACATTCTTCTTACGTTTGCAAAAGTAAACATCGTGTGAATCCAAATTTATAAGAAATGTAAAAATAGGTTACGTTCTAAAGTGGGTATAATATCTAGCAATTGACATATTTGTTTGAATTTCAAGTGTGTAATAAAAGTTAATTTGTTGAAATCTGTCTTTCAAATATATTTATTTTAAGTTTGCTTCTTAACTATTACCAGATTCCAGTATTATGTATTTTCAAATATTATTAAAACTATTTACAATGAACGTCGAGCCTAACGCACCTCAAAATGGTCATAAGCGTTTACCTGGCTTTTGGACTCTCTACCATGGTCCAGCAAAACAATTCCATACAACGCTCAGTGTTCCTAGTTTTCCCTTAATATTCACTTTGCTTACCTACAATTTAGTAAGGATTTTGGTAAGATGCGCCACCTAGACCGCAAGTCCGGTAATATTTATACTTATTCTAGTAGGTAGTGTATTACCGTCAGACGTCAAAGTGTTTATTTGCCTATGCTCATGTGAGACATAAATTGGACGAATCTCTAACGTTTTCTTTTCTTAATTTCCAGTCTGGAGTATTTGTAACTCAATATGTATCCTTTTTCTGTAACTTAAAGAAACTAATTTCATCCTAAATCTCATTTACTTTGTTTCCTTATGTTTTTCAGTCTGAAGTATTTATAACTCGATATCTAATCGTTTTCCATATCTTAATGAAACCAGTTTCATCTTGCTTGCTAAAATAGACATTAAATTATAAAGGGTAAGTATTTTATGAGACAAAAAGTTCTCAAATACATTTACTGATAAGTCATAACTAATCTGATGATGCATTTAAATAAAAATTGGCGGGTAATTTATATACCAACTGTCTATCGCATATAGCCAACATTGCAACATTAGAATGGAGAGCAAAATGTTTTGTAAATATTAATAAAAGTGCACTTTCTTATGACTTTAATTAAGTAGCACGATAAATATAAGCACGTTATTTAACAGCGACCTGAGCGGTACATTATAGGGATATAGGAAGTGTTTAAAAGTGCAATTAAGTGACATAACCTCAAATTTTGATTTAGTTTACTTTTGTACATAATATAATAATATGCCTACCGTAATACTGGTAGACGTGTCCTTATCAATGACTAGGCCTGTACAGTTGTCTGAGAATAATGAAACGACTAGGAAGCAGCTCGCAATTCAAGGAGTAAATGCATTTTTGGACGGTTTAAGCGTACACTCAAAATTGGAGTTTATTGCTCTGGTAAGTGAACATTTTTGTTTTAAACCTATTACATGTATTTTCTGTGAAATTCTAAACGTTTTCTGATAAAGAAGTTTTTAAATTTGTTAGAAATTTTTGCTTTTTCTGTTTATCACCTGAAGGCGAAATGGATGTATCTAAATAACCGCATCACACTTGTCTTGTACACAAGTAGATCTTGTATAAAGTTTCGTTAGTCGGTATCCAATTATTCTTAAAGAAAGATTATTATAATGATTACAATGTCATACTAACCGAAGTGTAGACTCCCTTTAAAATAAATAATTTTTAACCTAAACGGACAGATTAGTGTCGAACTTATATGGCAGATGAAAGGAATTTTTTCTTGTACATCATTGAATACTGCAGGATAAACATTACAATTTTGCTAATGTAACTATATAATTTATTAAATGATCTACACAAATATGGATTATTATTTAAAATAAGTTTTAATCTATTTTCAAAAGTATATATTACTATTTATAGAGTCATATTTAATATTTTACGTGAATGTTGCTATAGGAATTATAGTATATTAAAGAACTAGTTTCATAAGGCCTTCTCTTAACGCACGAGTTCAAGTTTGAAAAACGAGACGCGAAGCGTCGAGTTTTTCAACGGACGAGTGCGACAAGTGGTCTTATGAAACGTGTTCTTTATACTATTTTTTCTA
>JABXWE010024556.1:0-12213 GCA_014611495.1 Limonius californicus | reverse complement strand
AGTTACAAGGGTTGTGAAAGTCTTAGTTTTAATATTAATATGTGGCTAAATTGGAAGAAATTACAGTCAATGTAGCCATTACCAAAATACAATACCAAATACCAAGAAATTAACGCACTACAACTAACAATCGCAATATTGTTTAAAGTAATGCATTTAATGAAGTACGTTTAATCATATGATATATATGCTTCAAATTAAGTAAACCATATTTTATCCAAATTAACAAAAATCAACGCAATTTAACAACAATCAACGCAAATTAAAAATATCAAAATTCGAATACTGGAAAATTGTAAGTTTACAGGTTCAGTAGGCTATGTTTCCGCCTCGACTTGTTATGACAGCTTGACAACGACGGTCCATACTTGAAATTAACACACTTAACTGCTCTTGTTCAAGATTACCCCACATTTCCACTAATGAATTCCCTAGGACATTAAGAGTTGCAGGGGGTGGTGGAAGGAATCGTACTTGTCTTCCGAGAATGTCCTAGAGATGCTCAATCGGATTCAAGTCGGGACTTCTGGCTGGCCATTATATATCAGGAACACCAACGTCGTCTAGGTATTCTTATACAATTCTGGCTGTGTGGGGCCGAGCGTTGTTGTGCATTAATTGGAAGTTGTCTCTGATGTATGCGGTATATGGCATAATATACTGTTCTAAGATATCCGTAATGTACCTCTGACTGTTTAAAGTGCCGTTGGGGAAGATGTGTAGGTCTGTGCGGGCCGTGAAAGATATGCCTCCCCATACCATTATTGAGCCACCACCTAATGCAGTCGTGGGGGCAAAATTGCATTTAGCATATCGTTCATTTGGACGTCTAAAACTAGAATGCGCCTATCACAGCTCTCCAAACAAAATCTGGACTCGTCTATGAGCAAAATGCGTCTCTAATCTTCATTTTTCCAATTCAAGTGGTTTCTAGCAAAATCCAATCTGTGTCTGCGGTGGTCTGCAGTCAACTGTGGGCCAGTAGCTGGTAATATGGCTCTCAGATTTTCTTCCAGAAGATGTTAGTGAACGGTTTCAATGCTAACTTGCACATTGTGTACTGCTGAGAGTTGTTTTTGGAGGGCTCTTGTGGTGTTAAAGCGCTCGCTTAGTGCACGCATTCGACGATAAGGATCTTTTACAGCGGTAGTAGCACGTGGTCGCCCTTGCCCTGGTCGCCTGTCATGTTCGTTAGTTTCTCTAAAACGGTGGATGACCCGAGAAACGGTTGTGCAGTGCACTCCAAGCCTGTCAGTGATAGCGCGGTAAGAATACCCTTCTTCGGACAAATTAAGGGCTGTGACACACTCATCACAACTTAAGTTTTTTGAGATACGTTGCATTTTAAATAAAACTGATCGTACAAGCAATTGTTTGATGACAGCTCCACGATTTGATACGTTTTAAAGTAAAACGAAACTGCAAGTAAATTGTAAATGTGCATGTAAAATTGATTAATTTGTTTAACAAAGTTAGATGTAGAAACAGACCAAGAGTAACATGTGTCTATCAAGTTTGTATCAGACATTCTATATAAATATTGGTGCGACCGTATACCTATAATAGCGGAAGAAGATTAGCCGGTCTTGTAATAAATGCCAAATCGTAAAGTCTTTTGTATTATCGAACTAAAGTGTTAACTAGATCAGAGTTACATGAAAAATTTTAAAATACCTGAATTTTGCATTTAGGCGTGGAATTATTGCAATGTAAAATATAAATTTTACATTTTTTTCACATTGGTAGTATCTAACGGATGGTGTCAAAATAGGCTCATTGGAAGTAAACATTGCACTTGAAACATTAGTGGACAACAATTGGATATCGAGAGATATAAAGTGTTAGATGGATATTGAACTATTCTCAGAGATAAGAATTTTCTTGATTTTCCATTTTTTTTAAACATGATAAAATTTGAACCGCGTATTTAATAAACAACATAGAAATATCTTTGTAAAATTGTGAAACTGATTTGATTCTTTCGCCTGAAAATGCAAATATGGAAAGAGAACTTTCCGATAACGACTTTTTTTTATAGAAAACCTACATATTGAATCTCTGATTTCCCAACGGATTGTTTATACTACTTTTGTATTATGGTAGTGCATAATGTATATTTATAACACTTACAGTGATGCATTATTTAAAAAAGCCAAGGAGGAAAAGGGGGGAAGAGAGAAAAGGGAAATGTAACAGCAGCAGGAGTAAGCACAAAAGCGTTGAAAGATGAACCATATAACAAATAAAATGTTCGATAAAGGCTGTGTGATTTTACTTAAGCTATACAGGAATAAAATAAACCAAAGTGCGTACGGAAAATGTTTTGCGGAAATAACCATAGACATTTCCGCACCAGGTAGCCATTTTAAACATGTTCAGAGAAATTAATGCCGTGTCACACTAACCCAAGGGAACCGGTGGTTTTAGGTACTCACCGAGGTACCAGGGTAGTAGCGTGTGAGCGTAGGTTTTCGGTCACCCATGCGAATTGTGACCGTACGAATCGTTGCTTAACTTTGAATACTGTTTAGCAAGTACTCGCATTTGTCTGTCGGGCTGCTCGCTAATTTAATAGCTATTAAGGTATCGTCTCTTGCATCAGCTACTTTCTAATTTAAAACAGCAAATATTTACTTCTGAATAGATAACCAAACATCTGCAGCTATTATGCTAAAGTTGACAAACCCTGATGGATTTCATACAAGTTGTTTAATCTATTGGGCCGCATGGTTGCTTTAAAAGGGTTCTGCTATCACTGCATTAGAGGTTTCATATTTAAAAACAACAATATCCAATACACATACACACACACACAGGGGAGGTTCTACAGCTTTCTATATCTTTCCAAAATTTTTGTTTTGTCAGTCGTCCTCTCATAGGTTTCTTTCTCCCATGATGGTTCGCTTGATCTACCTTTTTGTCTTCGTTCTGTAAGATCTCATTTCGATACTGTATGTGGCCATCTCTTCTCGTTCATCCTTCTCACATTTGCGTACAACCACATTTGATTTCTTTCCATCCAATCCAATAACCATATAAATAAAGAACTGTGTTTAGAACTGTTTGGATAGATTTAAAAAAATAGCCATTACAAATACCACAGCGTTTTTACGTTTCCTACGTTATCTTTCCATCTATTACGCGGTCTACCCCTGGGGCGTCGTCCCTCCGGATCGTTTGTAAGGACTCTTCTAGCAATTCTTGTCTCATTCATCCTCCATACCTGTCCCAGCCATCTAATTCTCTGTCATTTGATCCACCCTACCACATCCTGCTCCTCATTTAATCTTGATAATGCATGATTCATTTGTATTCGCCATTGATTCAGTTCTTTATCAAAAACCGGGCCAAAGATAATTCTCATTACCTTTCGCTCAAACCTGTTCAGCAGTTCTTCGCTTCTTCTTGTTAATGTCCAGCTTTCACACCCATAGTATACAACCGGTCTAATTAGCGATCTGCACAGTCTAAGTTTGCACTTCCTAGAGACATGTTTTGATTTCATAATACTTGTTAGACCATACAAGCATCTGTTACCCGCATTTATTCGTGCTTCGATGTCTCTCTGTACGTTGTTGTCATCAGTTACTATAGATCCGAGGTATTTAAATTCCTGCGTGGTTTGAAAGTTATTTCCTCCTATATTTACATCTGGTTGTACTTGTCGTTGTCCACGTTGATTCTGGTTATTGACTGGAGACCGCATTGTTGTCCTATCGGCATCATTAAATTGTAGATTTCTGCTATGTCTTCTATTCTTCTTCCCAGGATGCATACATCATCGGCAAAGGCTATTATTTGATTTCGTCTCGTGTACATTGTTGCCCCTGGATTTATGTATGTTTCTCGAATTATTCGTTCTGGTACCTGATTAAATAGCACAGGCGAGAGCACGTCTCCGTGTTTCAACCCTCTTTTAACCTGGAATTCGTCGGATATTTTGTTCCCGATTTTGCATTTACACTTGATTTCTGACATTATAACTTTAATTAACCGTATGTACTTCCTGGGTATACTGAATTGATGTAGTGTTGCCCAGATTTGTTTGTGGTATATGCTATCGTATGCCTTTTTGTAGTCCACGAATAACTGGGCGATGTCGATATCAAACTCCCAGCATTTTTCCAAAATCTGTCTTAAAGATTTGGTCCGTGGTGGATCGTTCTTTTCTAAAACCTGCTTGGTACTCCCCTATCAGTTGTTCTGCCAGAGGAGTTAGTCTTGCATTTATAACATGTGTAAATACTTTGTATGTCACATCCAGTAGGCATATTCCTCTATAGTTACCGCACTCTAGTTTATCTCCTTGTTTGTGTATTGGGCACAGTAGCCCATATTTCCATTCCTGAGGGATTTCTTCCTTTTGCCATATTTAGGCACCGATTGTACAAGTTCTTTGCTGGCGTATTGTAGAAGTTCCGCTGGTATATCGTCAGTTCCTGGTGCTTTATTTCTTTTCATACGGTGTATAGCTCCTTCTACTTCGGTGTACGTTGGTATTTCTACTTCCTCCTTCCCCATTACAACCTAAAATAATTAGCAAATCGTTACCAATTGAATTTAGCAGAAGCTCTTTGAATCTTTTACAGCTACTCATTTCTAATGTAACTTGTTAAACTATACAAAAGCTTTGGAATATTTCTTATGGATTCTTAATATGGAGAAAGTAGTCGGGTATGCCTAATATGTGACTTATTTCTCAATTTATTTTGAATATTGATATTTCTTTACATATTAAATAACAACTTCAATGGAGTGATAGCTAAACCCCTTTCATATGACCACTTAATTATGTATTGGAACAATGTTCTGTGTTATCTGAACTACATACAATTTGTTGGCCAATTTAACAGTGTTACACACCTTATAGCTCGCTACCTAGGAACTTAATTTTTGTAGATGTTTAAAATAGCGTGTTACTTAAAAAAAACATAAAACAGCGTGTAGTGATGGCGACCTAAAAAATGGTAGCTGTGGCAGTTACTTGTTTGCTACTTAAATTGGACTAAATTATCGAGGACATTATTTCACAAATAGTTGTCAGTAACAACAAAATAATGAAAAGGCTTTAGTAATATAATTTAATTCCCTACATCCTGTATTGGTATCTTCAATAGTTAGATTTGACCAGTACGTTTAGTAGCAAGTAATTTTTAATTTAATTGAATCATTAATGACAGTGGGGAAACGGGTTTAGGCAGATGGTAACTCTATAAAACATATTATAATTTGTATGAGAAGCATCAGGAAAATAGCTGAATAGCTAGTTTGATAGTAGCTAGCTACTTTAAAATAGTTGTTAACTAGTAATTTTCCTAGCTAGCTTGTTGTGTAGATAACTAGTTTTGAGAAGTAGTTTTCCCAAGACAATTCGCAACTGATAATATATTTTCCGACGTACAAATTACTATTAGAACGAAAAGGGATATATTTAAAATATAAGAGAAGTGTTTTCTTAATAAAAATATACGATATTGTCTCTCGTCAAGCACGAAGTAAAGGTAAATGGAAGCAACATAGAAATAAAAAGCTTATTTTCAAGAAAAAATAAATATTGAACGATTAGTAATTGGAAAGAAGCGTGTAAGATTCCGAAATAATTTAATAACATGTTGTTTTTTGATGTGGGCTAAAATAGATTAGAAGTTTGCGTTTCTAAAGATGAGGGAGCGGTATTTATTGAAGAACTCAAGGCGCATTTGTGAAAAAGAATACACGGTATATTTTAGAAAATGACTCTGCCATCGAAGCAAGAAGCAAAAAATGTTGCATACACTTGCTCCGCTGCACCTTGCTGGGATCAATATTATTATTTTGTCTTTGACATCTGGTATACACTAAACTTCTTCATTTCAGTGCTAGAGTAGACGCTAATAGAAATTCGCTTAATTAAGCATAAGAATATAAATTCCCAGCACGTAGAAGTTATTACCTCTAACTTCAAACGACTTGTGTTTAATAATTTTGTTTTTCTTTGTTACAGGTGAGTGCTGTAATTTTCCTAGTCGAGTTCAAGGAAAGGGGTTGCGTTTGTATGTATACTGAGGATTCCTATTCGAGAAAATAATCGCATTGCCTTTTCTGTAAATGCAAGTGAAGTAGATTTATAACAGCTACTTATTTACATCTGTTTCGAGTATCGTGAGTTCGCGAGCTGCTATCGTTGGATCTTTAAAGCTAAATGTCTTGAGTTTTTAGGCTCTAATGAGAACTCTGGCGCCATGTTGTCATTAGCTGTACAGCACTGCTACAGAGAAAATGGGCTGAAAACCTTCCAAAATACGCGGATATTGTCTTCTTTATATCGAAATGTTTGATGGATTGCAGCCCACTTCCTTGTAGTTCTGCGCTAGACGTGTATAGTAAAATATGATAAATCACTGAATTCCCGCTCCTACCCTATTGTTTATATTCACTTGAATATTGTTTTGTTATCTTCAGGAACTGTCAACTAAAATCTAAGAAGTCGAAAACGAAAGCTCATAATGTTTTATAAAACATGTTGTCTCGCACCAACGCCCTTGCGCAATTCCTTGCCCTTAACCCATTTACTGTGGGTAAACACTAGCGTATCAGAAATAAATCAATAAGCCCTTTCATCTTAACAATTTTCTGGGTCATTTTAAATCTGCTCACATGCGCTACTGAAAAGTTGTTTGGTAGCAACGGTTTTAGTTCTTAGACTTCAAAATCGATTGTAATACTCACAACTAAAATAACACGCCTTTTAGGGGGAAATCTTTAACGACACATGAATATTTCAACGATTTGACTTTCAACATCCGCGAGGATTGTCTGCTTGAGACAAAAACGTGAGCGAATTTTGTGTAAACCGTAAAGCAGACACAAATTTGTAAATGCGTAATCGATCAGTTAAATCTTTTCTAACACACTGGTCGCTGGATACTAATTGGCATCTCTTTATAACAACCACAAAACACATTAACGCTTTTACGCAAATCGATTTTACCATTCTACTGCTTCATCTCTGATAATGTGTTGAGTTATACACCTACTGATTTTTGTCACGTAGGTGTTCACACGTCCATCCTGGTTATTTATGATTTATGAATCAGCAGTCAATTTTGTTGGATTTTATAAAATGATCGTTATCCGCGGAGTAGGGATGCCTTTTTAATTTTAATTGCGTTTAATTTTTCATGTTACATTGAAATTGAAGTGAATGTGCACTGAAATAGTTTGATCAATACACCACGGACAATTTATTATTTATTGTTTGTGCAAATTACACTCGGCTAGTTTATGCAGCAGGATTCCACATCGTTCTCTTTGTGTTTTAATACATAGTTTTATTTATACAATTTGCATTACAACAAATCGCTTTATTGTTAGCAATAAATACCTTTGCTAATTCTATTCCACGCCAAATTCCTTTGGTTGAAATCACAACTTGAAACTTTACACAGACCTTTAGTAGAAATCTACTGATAGAAAGTCAGCCTTTCGCTGTGCTCGTCGGAACGTGAATTGCATTCCGAAATAGTATCACGAATTTAGATTGCATACGAAAACTAAAATTTTTAACACAACCTGAATTTAGCTTTACTACTGTCTTGAAATTTTCTGCCAAATCAATTCAGCAGTGTAAAGTTTAATGATTATACATGTAAAACGCGTCGTAGACTACATATAAATAAATAAAACTTACAAACTAAATGTACCTCCATCTAACACTAATTTATTCTTCAAGACCTCGTTTTCTGATACTGTCATAGCCGTCCTCAGATGATTTTCCTGAAGTACTATGCTAGGGGTAGTTGGAGAAGCACCCAACATATATCGGGGCACTCTAAAAAAGAACTGTTGTATCTATCCCAAAGCCAAACATGGGAACAGATCACATTTTAACAAAATACTCTTTTCACAAACATTTCGAAGTACGGATAAACCGTGAAGAAAAGTCGCACGGGGAAACACAAGACTTGCAGAAAAGCTTAGTATGGTATACAAAAGGTTTACGCTCAAGCAACAGAGCCGGAGCTGAAGTATATCGTACCAAACCAACATAGAGTGCATATCCATTTCTGATTCAAACTGCCACAAACAGAATCTTATGCAATTTTAGCAGCAATGGGAGAGAACATAAAAAGGGGTTATACTAACAAAACCATCCTTATTATCTCTGACAGCCAGGCAGCTGTGGAAGCTCTAAATTCGAATCATATCAAGTAAAAGCTTATTTGGTCCTACCTTTCTAGTCCTCTAACACTGGCAAACTTAACAAGGTAAAACTTGCGTGGGTGCCGGGCAACAAACTTACAAACTAAACCTACCTCCATCTAACACTAATTTATTCTTCACGACCTCGTTTCCTGATACTCTCATGGCCGTCCTCAGATAATTTTCCTGAAGGGAGGCAAACCTATAAATACTAAAAATGAGGTACTATGCTATGGGTAATTGGAGGAGCGCCCACCATATATCGCGACACTCCAGAAAAGAACTGTAGTATCTATCCCAAAGCTAGACATAAGAACGGACTACATGATAACAAAATACTCTTTTCACAAATTCGAATAAATAAATAAAATACGGATAAACCGCGGAGAAAGGCAACAAGGGGATCCACCAGACTTGCAAAGAAACTTACTATGGTATACAGATGGATCACGAACGAGCAACGGAACCGGATCTGGAGTATATGGTATCAAACTAACATAAAGTGCATATGCATTTCTTGTTCAAACTACCACAAACAGAATCTTATGCAATTTTAGCAGCAACAGGAGAAAACATAAAAAGGGGTTATACGAACAAAACCATCCTTATTATCTCTGACAGCCAGGCAACTGTGGAAGCTCTAAATTCAAATCATATCAAATAGAATCTTATTTGGACCTATCCCTCTAGTCCTCTAACACTGACACACTAACAAAGTAAAACTTGTGTGGGTGCCGGGCAACAAACTTACAAACTAAACCTACCTCCTTCTAACACTACTTTATTCTTCAAGATCTTGTTTCCTGATACTCTCATGGCCGTCCCCAGATAATTTTCCTGAAGGGGGGCAAACCTATAAATATTAAAAATGAGGTACTATGCTATGGGTAATTGGAGGAGCACCCACCATATATCGCGACACTCCAGAAAAGAACTGTAGTATCTATCCCAAAGCTAGACATAAGAACGGACTACATAATAACAAAATACTCTTTTCACAAATTCGGAATACGGATAAATCGCGAAGAAGGGCAACAAGGGGAACCACCAGACTTGCAAAGAAACTTACTACGGTATACAGACGGTTCACGCACGAGCCACGGAACCGGAGCTGGAGTATATGGTATCAAACTAACATAGAGTGCATACCCATTTCTGATTCAAACTGCCACAAACAGAATCTTATGCAATTTTAGCAGTAACAGGAGAAAACATAAAAAGGGGTTATACGTCAAATCTATCCTTATTATCTCTGACAGCCAGGCAACCGTGGAAGCTCTAAATTCGAATCATATCAAGTAGAATCTTATTTGGACTTACCCCTCTAGTCCTTTAACACTGCCACACTAACAAGGTAAAACTTGCGAGGGTGCCGGGCAACAAACTTACAAACGAAACCTACCTCTATCTAATACTAATTTATTCTTCAAGACTTCGTTTCCTGAAACTGTAATGATCGTCCTCAGATGATTTTCCTGAACGGGGGCAAACCTATAAATACTAAAAATGAGGTACTATGCTAAGGGTAATTGGAGGAGCGCTCACCATATATCGCGACACTCCAGAAAAGAACTGTAGTATCTATCCCAAAGTTAGACATAAGAACGGACTACATGATAACAAAATACTCTTTTCACAAATTCGAAGTACGTATAAACCGCGAAGAAGGGCAACAAGGGGAACCACCAGACTTGCAAAGAAACTTACTATTGTATACAGACGGTTCACGCACGAGCAACGGAACCGGAGCTGGAGTATATGGTATCAAACTAACATAGAGTGCATATGTATTTCTTGTTCAAATTGCCACAAACAGAATCTTATGCAATTTTAGCAGCAACAGGAGAAAACATGAAAAGGGGTTATACGAACAAAACCATCCTTATTATCTCTGACAGCCAGGCAACTGTGGAAGCTCTAAATTCGAATCATATCAAGTAGAATCTTATTTGGACCTACCCTTCTAGTCCTCTAACACTGGCAAACTAACAAGGTAAAACTTGCGTGGGTTACGGGCAACAAACTTACAAACTAAACCTACCTCCATCTAACACTAATATATTCTTCAAGACCTCGTTTCCTGATACTGTGATGATCGTCCTCAGATCATTTTCCTGAAGGGGGACAAACATATAAATATTAAAAACGAGGTGCTATGCTACGAGTAATTGGAGAAGCACCCAACATATATCGGCACACTAAAAAAATCTGTAGTATCTATCCCAAAGCTAGACATGGGAACGGCCTACATATTGTTAACAAAGCACTCTTTTCGCAAACCCTTCCAAGTACGGATCAACCTTGAAGAAGGGCAACAAGGGGAACCACCCGACTTGCACAAAAGCTTAGTATGGTATACAGACGGTTCACGCTCAAGCCACATAGCCGGAGCTGGAGTATATGGTACCAAACAAACATAGAGTACACGTGCACAAACAGAATCTTATGCAATTTAGCAGCAATAGGAAAAAACATAAAAAGGGGTTATACGAACAAAACCATCCTTATTATCTTTGACAGCGAGACAACTGTGAAAGCTCTAAATTAGAATCATATCAAGTCAAAGCTTATTAGGACCTACCTTTCTAGTTCTCTAACCCTGGCAAACTGATAAGGTAAAACTTCCGTGGGTGCCGGGTACAGAGGCATGGAAATAAATTAAAAAGCAGATAAACTAGTAAAGCAAGGATCTAATAGACCATTCACAGAACCTGAACCTGAGACCGGCCTAACTAAAAAAACAGTTAAAGGAGCAGTTAAAAAATAGACTTTAACCAAACATTCGGACCACTAGAAACTCCCACCTCGACAAAAACATAGTAAAACTATGATAGACAACCACCCCACAAGCTTACAGAAACAATCCTGCACCTTAGTAGAACCGAAATTAGAGAGTGGCAGGATTCCTAATGGGACAGTGAAACTTCCAGTCACAACTTCCCAACATAAGAATATATAACGAAATCCCCATATGCAATCCTTGTGGCGAGGGGGAAGAAACAGCCTCCTATATAATAGTAGCAGAAGCTTCCAAAACTGCAATGACACTACTCCCAAAGAGATACAGCCGCCAGCCAGCCTGGTCAAGAGGCTCCTAGACCTGGTGAAGGGGACAAATGTACTTGAAGGCAGCGATTTGCGACATAAGGCAATAGAAAATAATAAGCCCCAGAGACCGCAATATTAAAGGGCACAAAGAACCCTGCCGGCAAAAAATCTAATCTAGGTAATCTAAATATTTCTTAACAGAATGAAGCAACCCCAAGACAAAATAAGATTATGTTATTATACCCTACCAAATATATCCAAAAACAAGTAAGACACAAATGTACCAAAAATATAGTATATACCGCATTCCCTTTTATAGTAGAACTCTCCGATTAACTTTCTCATAATCCCAGAGAAAAACTGATAGATTAAGTATCCTAAGTAATATTATCAGACAACTTCTGTTGTAATACTTCTCGTTTCGTCAAAACCACTTTAGTTTCTTAAATTGAACACTTTGGGTAAATATTTGTGGATAACAACTGAAGACATGCATGATGGGCAACAATGTAGCAATTGTAGCAATGGAGAAGTTAAAAAATTAGTAACCAAGGCAAAAACAAAATATGGTAAACGAAATGTAAACATGTAAACACCTATCTAGGCACTACAAGATCTAGCGAAGCTTACAAAATAAGCAAAGCCATAAATAATGAAAAAAAGGAACATAGTAAATTACAATTAATACCAGTACAAAAGTGGATACACCATTATAGAGAATTACTGACAGAAAACCGATCAGAATTTAAGGAAAATATATCTTACAATAACTAAGGATGAAGGTAATACATCAATTATAAAGTATGAAATTAACACTGAAGAATTTGAAAAACGCGGCCATACATATGTATGTATATATATATATATATATATATATATATATATAGGTATAACAAGTTACATCAAGTTAGAGCAACTAATATTACAGGAATATATTCTTACAAACGGCTTTCAGAAAGGTTGTTGTATAGCAGCGACGCTGTT
>JABXWE010024554.1:0-16397 GCA_014611495.1 Limonius californicus | reverse complement strand
TTTTTATGTTATCTATCTAGCTACGGAAACAAAATGCTATCGTGATAATTTTATTATGTCAAGTCTCTGTGACATTTTAGAGTGTATCCTTCAAGTTTGATACAACTGGCTTAATATTTGTCATTCCTGTATAGAGTTAGATGTGCAAAAATGAGTGATTTAAAATTTGAAAACAGAAGCGTCATAAAATTTCTACCGAAAGAAGGCAATAATCCAAAGAATATCCATAAGAGAATGGTGGCTGGGTATTGGGAAAATAGCCCGTCCTATTTTCAAGTTAAATTTTATTGTAAGCAATTTAAATGGGGCAGGGAGTCCATTCAAAATGACCCAAAGTGCGGAAGACTTCTTGAAGCACGAACGCAGGAGGCCATAAAGAAAGTTGAAGATTTGGTGTTGACTGATTGCCGAGTGACAGTTTCAGTTGTAAGAGAAGCAGGTATATCAGAAACCTTCTTTTATAAAATCCTTCATGAAGATTTGGGAATGAGCAAGTTGTTAGCACGGTGGATTCCTAGGCTGCTCACTCCTGAACAAAAATTGTGCAGGCGACAAATTTGCGAGGATAATTTGGCGGCTTTATTCCAAGATGGGGACTTCTTCTTTCAAATTGTAAATGGAGATGAGATCTGGATACACCACTGGGACCACCGACGAAACAAGGGTCCATGCAATGGCTTCATAAGAGCTCTCCATCACCCAAGAAAGCGAAGTCGCAATTCTCAGCAGAAAAAGTGATTGCAAGACTTTTCTGGAATACTGAAGGTATTTTATGGGTTGAGTGTAAGCCAAAAGGATCTACAATAATAGGTAATGTCTACAAAGAAACAATAATCAATTTGAAAGCAGCTATACGCGAGAAAAGACTTCACATTTTTGGCCCTGAAAACTGTGCTTCTGCATGACAACTGCAGGGTGCATAAAGCTCGAATCGTTGCAGAAGCAATTGATGAATGCGGCTTTGAGGAAGTACAAGATCCACCGTACAGTTCCGACCTTGCCCCCTGTGACTATTATCTCTTCCAAAACTGGACGTCGCTTTTTGCCGAAAGAGGACTTGAAAAACTCTGCGAAGTTGCATTTTGCAGTTATCTGAAGAGTTTTCTTCGAACGCATAGCGGTATTAGAAAATCGTTGGAATAAGTGTGTAAGCGTTAATAGTTCTTATGCTGAAAAATGAAAGTTTGCTCTCTAACTTGTTTCCTTCATACTTAGGTAGGTAGGATAAAAAACTCCCCTCGTACCTTCGGTATCTGAAAATAAAAGTAAAATATTTTACTTGTGAAGCAAAAGACGTGCCAAATTATTTTACAAAGGAAAGTGCGAGCAAATGTTCTGCCGAGCATTTTTCCCAGCGAGCAAACGGCAATCCAGCAATCGGTGGCGAGCCCACAGTGGCGAGAAAATCACCTAAAACCCATAAAAGTAGATTGATTTCACCTAATTTCTGCATTACATGCGGTGATATTTTTTAGAAGTTTATAAGATTTTTTATCACTTTTTTCACGTTATTTCAATCTTGTTTATGTTGTCAACAAACCGCAAGTGGAAAGGTGTCCTATTAATGTAGCTATTGGGACAATAGGTACCGCTAATTTTAACTTATTTTGAGTCACTTAATTAAAATAGATTGCCAGACTTAGATGTAGACGTGTGTTAGAATCAACAGCAAGGTATAGTTCTTACGATGAGCATTTTTCAGTTTCGGATTAGCGCTTTATTTGCACACTACAAACTGAACACATTTCTGTCTCTGTTAGTTGCTTGCAGATTCATATTTCCGACAAAGACGTATGTCGTAGTGACATCTGCGAACGAAACAATACCAACACTGTACATGTGGCGTATTCTATCGACTGACACGTTTAGTAGAAAGAAACAGAGATACTTAAGGAATGTCGCGCTGATGCGCCAAACGTCACTACTTAAATCTGTTTCCAACAGTATTTAAAATGTTTTGGAGGATTATATGTCAATATTTTATTTTCGGAAGTTACCTGTAAGAGTTTTTATTTACTATGTTGTTAAGTTATTTATTGCTGAAATTTATTTTATACACTTTGGGAACCTTTGTTTTTGCTGGAAAATAGTTCTGTAGATATCCCGGTTTGGTTTGGTTTGTGGAAATTGGTATTAAGAGGTTGAAGATAAGTTAATAGCATTGTTACTATACAGCCATTAAAAGGTAATTACAGTTACTGCAATGTATTCTTGAAAATGGTAAATGGTAAAACAGGCGTAAACGGTATGAGTAAAATATACAATAATTTTTTCATCGTACATTCTGTACACTACATCTCTAACTGTCATTTCCAATGTTTCGGACATATATTCATTTTTCAACTTTTTTCTGAAGCTGTGTACTTTTTTGCAATATTACAGTTACTTAAAAAAATCTGTATTCACGTTTCGAATGTTTGCATAGATATTGAAAATTGTTAGATCCAATATTATTTGCATGCGAATGTTGGAAATATAACTGGTTTATCTTGGTAAATCAATAGTTTGTATCTAAAATTCTTTGTAAGAGCATTTTCTCTTAATATCAACGAACCTTCTGTAATAGAAATTTTTTTTACCTTTAAATATGTTAGGACATGTTTATCCTTTTCTTAATATCAAAAATTAGTTACTGGAAAAGATATAGATCATAAACTGCAACGGATCCTAATACTGATTTTACAGAAACATTTGATTTCATTTTCTTGGAGGCTTGTTATTGAAACGCGTTTAATATAGAAATATAAGTAATAATCTGTAGCACAAAAGTAAGGTTTTCATATTTATGTAAACAATTTCGAAACAGTAAGCAGCAGGAAAATGTATATTATTAAACACATTTACTTCAAGTGTAAAAAAGACAGCTACCATCATATAGCGCGCTGTATGTTTTATTATTTCAATTTGAAGTTAACAAGCAATTTAAATGTACCGCTTACAAGGGAACATAAATTTATTTACGTAACCTCAGTTTCTTCAAGATGCATGAATTTATGCTTCATATTATAACAATCTGCGCACAGCAAGTTTGTAACAAGATTTAGTTTAGATTTATGTTCGCTTCGTGTCTTAGGTGATGTACGGTAGGTCCTTCAACTTGTGCACAACTCATGGAATTATGGACATAAAATCCTCGCGGCTTTGCAAGTAATGAAACTGCAGTTACTGCTTACGTTCAGTTCGAGAGAATATGAAAGTGAAACGTAACGACTCTATCTGCGAACAAAGAAATCCCTTCGAAGTATCCTTTCAAAATTAAATGTGGGACACGAGGGCCCCTTTCGAAAATTTAATATTCCGTTCGCAGCCCCGTCCGATTCTTAATATTCCTCAAACAGGAGAACTTCGCGGAAAGTGTTTGCAGACAGAAGAAAATTACAACTCAATAACTCTCGCGGAATGAGGTAATATATTCAGAAGTACTCGAAATAAATCAAAAGGGTTTGGAAGAAATTGAATATCCATTAATCCGAAGAATGCGCTCGATCAAGTGTGCGAGTAAATGGCAGCCGTAAATCTGATTGCACATTTAAATTCGAGATTGAATTTCTGCAAATATACTGAGAACGGCACCCAATAAATTGCCTGAGATTAGATATTCAAAAAGCTAATGAAATGTCCTGCGCAGAAATTTGGACAGTAAAGCAGAAACGAAGGCCCTTGCAATCGGTTTACTTAGTTTACGACAGGAAAAAGTCCCCGTAGATGTTTATCGTTCGAGAAAATAAAAATTCGAAAAATACACAAATGTGACAGCGTGCTAAATTCAGATACCTTTAGCTTTACTTTCTCGTGCGTATTTTTTTTTTGTGTTCTTTATTTACTATTTGCAATCAGTATACTTGTAATACTATAAGCAAATACATTTGTTGGTACAGAGGTTAGGACTCAAGGGAGCTGATATCCAGTGATAGTCAGCTCTGTTATTTCTTAAACATTTGTTGTAAAGTACAAAGCGATTTCAATTAAACCTAAACGGTAGGTCTAGAGCTTTATATCTCTTCAGTCTGTTCGTGTCCTTACTGTTGTCTAAGAGGTTCATAGCTAGCACATTTGGATGCACTTCTAATTTATTTAAGTCTTTTGTACTACACTTACTCACTTCTTTTTTGACTGAGGCCACTTTTAAGTCGTCGCGAATTTCACTGTTAGGTATAAACCATGGCGCGTTGGTTATAGTTCGCAACACTTTCGATTGAAACCTTTCCAATATTTCTATGTTTGAAGTTGAAGAATAATGGACAAAATAATGAAAAATACCAAGAAAAGGACTAAACACCTCCAGGTAACGGTAAGATACACAAATATGCTTCCAGTGAAAATAATGGAAGGACTGCTATACGCTGATGATATAATATTAATGGTGGATACACAGAATAAAATGCAGTCCCTACTAAATATTTGGGTAGAATAGATAGAAAAAATGAACATGAAAATTAACATCAACAAATGTAAATGTATGAAGATAGACAAACAGGAGGAAAATGTAAGAAATAGAGACTCGATTAAATGTAAAGAAGAACAAATAAAGATGGTGTCAACTTGCGAGTATCTAGGAGTAATGTATACAAACGATGGGAAAATAGACCTAGAAATAGCGAGCAGGGCAAGGAAGGCGACAAAAATATACTACAGCCTAAGCAAGACAATATTCGGTAAGGGAGAAATAGGCCAAAAGACTAAACTTCAAGTTTACAACTCAATCACCATACCAACGATATTATACGGCAGCGAAGCATGGGTAACAAACAAAAAGCATGAGAGCACAATTAATGCGGCAGAAATGAAACAACTAAGAAGAATTGCGGGAAAGACAAAAATGGACCGACTAAGATGTTACGGGCCAATCGAGCTTTTCCGACGACCCGTAACCAGATAGATGGAAAATGGCCTTCAGCTTAGTTCAGAGGAGTAGGGGGAGTTCGTGAAAATCGCTTATGGGAGAAAATCGTTAGTTGTGTACAGGGCGAGTCAAAATTTGTGGGCCCCACCATCCAAATCCAGCTGATTGTAGGTCCTCGTGGAAGGCCGAGAAGCGAACAGTTTACGGGAATGGAACTCATCTTTATTGTGCCTCCTCCTATATATTTAAGCTTGCAAAATTCATGCACACAAATACAAAATGCAATAATAAAAGATATAATATTTCAAAACGCATATAATCAAATTAGTGGAAACGACAGTACAACGAAAATGTGATTTTATAATACTAGATTACAACTGAGTACTTTGAACGTTCGGGAACTCGGCGCCCATGGCCAACGGTATTTAAAATCTTTCAATAACTGTGCGTGGTCAGTGGCGTCGAGTTTACAGGAATCACACAATATTTATAGTTACTAATTTTACAGCAGCACAGAAAAGAAAATGACGATCGGCGGCTGAAGGCCGCTTCTTATTTATCACAAAAAGAGGTTCAAACACTTAAATTTTGCAAGCTGGCACGAAAAGAAAGGTTCTTAATTTCACATCACAGAAAACTAGATTATTACCTTGACGGAGTAGCGAGTCAGGCACAATTTCGGGCGATTTCCAGATGCAGGAAAATACGTAGAACGACAGTATCAGCAAAGGGACAGGCGCTGGGCTTCGACATTAATCCGCCGAAAGGCGATCGGCCAATTCACAAAGAATTGCCTTTACCGGGATTGAATTCAGTGTTTTCTTTAAATCCGGCAGTAGCCGATGGTCTGTTTGTACCCCTTGGTAAAACAGCGAGACGAAATTCACACAACGGAAACCCCTCGAAAAAAAACCCAAAAGCCGCCCCTGCAGCACTTAACGTAATTACGGTCCCCGTGGATGGGATCGAGCGACCGGAGATCAGCGAAGGTCTAAGGCTGACTGAATACTTTCGCAACGGGAATCTACACTTCCCCCAAAAGAAATTGCACCATATTTCGAAACATTATGAAAAGTTCTAGGGGATAAGGGACACGTGAGTTCTCGGAAGTGCTTAAGGTCACACGCGAGAAAAACAAGAGTCGGCAATTTCGACACAAAAGGAACTATCGACATAACTCAAACTTAGAAAGACGCAACATAGCAAAACGGTAACCCAAAATAAGACTGCAACTAAAATAACGTTATTAATTTTTACGAAGCGGCAAACAAATTAAGAAATTAATTCATACAGAGCGGCAAATTTCAAAAGAACATAACAAAGAAGTGACTACATTAGAGGAGAACTAAAGCAGGAATTGGCAGAGCTAAAAATCAAAAAGAGGAAACTAAACTGGTACGGGCACATAAATAGAATGAAGCAAACCAGGCTGGTAAAACGAGTTATGGAGGCGAAAAGACAAGGGCAAAGAAGAAAGGGAAGGCCGAGGAAGACATGGTTGGAACCGATAGAGGAGATAATGAGAGAGAGACGCTACAGCAAATGAAGAAGATGGCCGCAGACCGGAAGAACTGGAAGAAATGGATAAATGAAGATTAAGAAGTAACACCTCCGACGCTCCGAAGGGGCATAAGGAGGAAATGAGAAGAAGAAGAAGAAGAGGTTGAAACAGCTCCCCACAACTCTATGCCGTAAGACCATATTGGCTTGAATGCTACTTTGTACACAAGTAATCTGTTATTGGGTGGAAGAGTTGAGTTGCGTCCCAGTAGCCAATAATGTTTACTCTGTTTATGTCCTAGTTGTTTTTTTTTGTTGAGGATATAAGTTTTCCATGTCAAGCCTTTATCCAAGTGCATGCCTAGATATTTTATATTGTCGGCCTGGGGTAGGTTGTGTCCGTTGAAATTGACATGGGGTAACGCTCCTCTACACTTTGTGAAGGTCACTTGCACAGACCTAGTTTCGTTGATCTTTATGCCCCATAGTCGGGTCCATTGATATATTTGGTCTAAACTGTGTTGGAGCATCCTCGCAGCGGAGTTAGGATCTTTGTGTTTTGCTAGCATAGCTTTGTCCTCCGCAAATGTCGCCGTGCGTGTTTGTTCATTTGTGGGCAGATCCGATGTGAGCAGTAGGTACAACGTTGGTCCCAAAACGCTTCCCTGTGGTACCCCTGCTTTAATAGCGTACAGATGTGTCACTTCTTGGGCGTATTTGATTCTGAAGTATCTTTCCTGTAGGTACGATTCTAAGATGATGTATAGCGCATGAGGGAGAACGTTTTTAAGTTTGAACAGGAGTCCCTCATGCCAAACCTTATCAAAGGCTTGGCTCACATCGAGGAATGTCGCTGCACAGTACTCTTTTTCTTCGAATGTCTGGTTGATGACCTCAGTTACCCGCTGGACTTGTTCGATCGTACCATGGCCTTTTCTGAAACCGAACTGGTATTCAGAGATCAGCTTATTTTCTTCTATTACAGTTGTCAGTCTCTTTAGGATCAGTTTCTCAAGGATTTTGCTAAGTATTGGCAACAGACTAATAGGCGTACGTATTGTAATCATAAAAAATTCTGATGTTGAAATTTTAATAGAAATATATGATTTATACTTGTAACAAATGTCTATCTATACAGGGTTTGTTGTAAGGTTGTTGACGAGGATGTACGATAATGATCTTCTGTGAATTAATCGTTGAGGTTTTATACATAACCTCCTTGACGTTTCGCTCTTGTCAAAACTATTTATGCCACTTAAGGACGTAGTAGAAAAACAAATTACTATCAACGACGCTAAGCGTGCAGAATCCTAATCTACTTTACTAAGATACTTACTTTCTTTAAATTCACTATTCTGGCCAGTACAAATGCTTTCACATTCAGGACGAAACAATAAATAACTTTTTCAGTCAACTTAATAATCTTTAATTAATTTTTTAAGGCACAAATAACAATTTTCCGAATAGCAACATCTGAGATGCCGTCTCAATCGTGGATAAACAACTGAGTTACAACATTCAAATATTATATAACGGCGTCCTTGACGACCAGGATAGCAACCGGCAATACAAACAAACGAAAGACGAAAAACCCACGCCAACACAAGAAAACATTACGTAATTCTATATTCCAACAACCAACCAGGAAACAGATCAAAATTGCCAAAAGATAATGAATTCAAAATTTTATAAGTAACTTTTTTATGCGGAACTATGCATCTCTGGAGACCAAACTCGACTGTATTGTAATAACTCTTCATGTAGCAAATATTTATACTTATTACAATTACATACTTTTCGGTAAAATTAACTTAATTATATTATTTATAACCACTCAGATGTGTCCTTCAAACAGTCTAGTCTATTAAAACATTGCATAATAGTGTAGTTTGGGTATAATTCAAATTCTATAACATGTCTGTTTGTAGATAAAAACCACAAATCTTTGAAAGCTACCATAATAACAAACACAACTAAACAGAAACTAATTCCAATAATCATACTTCAGGAATAAGTTTTAAACTTAATTAACCAAATAGGGATAAGATTACACCGCAAGAAATATGGAGTACAGCGCTATACGTTTGCGAAACATGAACATGAAGCAAAATAGACAAAATAGAACTGCAAGAATTTCCAGATGCTCTATAAATCAGCTGGATGGAGAGAAAAACTAATATAGAAGTGTGGGAGAAGAAAGGAAAGTATGGAAACATATAAATCGAAACGGGACATGTAGGACGAAGAGAGGGATTGCTAAAAACAATTATAGAAGAAAAAGTAGAAGGAACACACATGAAAGGAAGACCTCGTTTGTAATATATAGAACAAATAATTGAAGAAACTACCAGGAAATGAAAAGAACGGCCTTGAATAGAGAGGAATGTGCTACTGTAACAAACTAGTTTGAGGAATAGAAGAGAATAGCATAATTTCCATGAAGCAAACCAATAACAAGTAACACTACTACAAGTACTGCTAAACATAGTTTCCTTCACCTTGTACACAGCCTTTTCGATGGTTGTATTAATCTTCTGCTAACAACTTTATGTAAAACTTGTTTAAGTTTATGGTTTGCTATTTCGACCTTACTATATCTTCTTCTTCATCTTCTGGAATATTTTTTTACAAATAATCATTAACAGCCTTGCAGGTTCCGCTGCTGGACACCGGTTTCTTCTCTATCACGTGCTTCTCCTTGGCACTGAGATGGAAGCACGGAGGACACCACACTCTGTGCAAATAATATTGGTTTTAATTTAGAAGGCTGAAGTGTAATCATCCTTGTTCAACACTATCTTATCGTACCATTCTCACTCATTTACATTAGTTGTCTTCTGACTGGTTAGCAGATAAATAGGTACGTGTTAGTTTGCCGAAGCTTGAAAAGACCTTAATTTTATTATTAAAAAAATGTTGAAAGTTTAGCGAGATAACGTATCCATTCTTAAATACATTTTTCTAAAAGAATTTATACAGAGCGTTGTTGTTTTTTTGTTCCAGCGAAGCAAAATGTGCTCTGAAAAGTGAGGAAAACGTAATCATTCATTTTGAAATAAATTTGAGCCTATCAAAAAGTAATTTTTAAAGTGCATAGCTCCGCCAACAAGTTCTAAATGCGCAGACAGACTGTATATTGATTTCTAGAGTGTAGCGACATTGCGTATTAAATGCGAAGCCTGAACTTGTATTAATATTTCAGTACAGAAGAATTAAATCAACTTATAATGACATAAATAGCTTATTATTTAAATTGTCTATTTATTTTTGGTTGTAAATGCGAAATACAGTAGAACTGAATTCTCTGCCGGTAATGAACTTTGACGACTAACGTCATGTTTGGTGGAACGAATATAGGTTTAATATTTTTACATATACGTGTAGTTTACATGATTGTACACTTCGTATCATATGAAATGCACCACCCATTAAATATAAAGCTACGGGTTTGAAACTTTGCTAAAATAGTGTTTCATTGTTGCGTATGAAATGATCAGGTTTTCATAAAAAAAGATTAACAATTGTAAGAAAACAATAACAACAACGAAAACAAAATTAATAATGTGTAACATCGCCATGAACAGCAATGCAAGTACCATGAGTTCAAAAAGTAATTACATAACGGTTGGCCATGGAATAGTAAAATAATGTCTAATGCAAGCTTTATATACCAATTGACGTTTAGGCACAGCCTTCTAGCGCAAGCGCCAGTACCTACCCGGTAGTGTTATGTTAGGTTAAGTTGCATGGTAAATGTAAATAAATAAATTTTTGAAGAAATGAGTTCTGTTATTTCAATTTCGACGATAACAGTAGTAACTAAATTACTACATTATTAAACAAATCATAACAAGTAGGTAATCATTAAAATTGGAAATTATTTTTTTTATAGTCACAGAAAAATAAACATAAAAAACTAAAGAAGTTGTTCAAAATGGCCACCGTTTTCCTGCAGACACAAATTTACTGGTCTTTTCATACTATTAAAAGCATTTATAAGAATTTGAGGAGTTACATTAGCACACTGTTCCGTAATTCTGTTTTGCAGTTCCTCGATATTGTTAATAGGGGTCTTGTATACATTATTTTTTAGATAAGGGAATATAAAGTAATCTGGTGATCTAGGTGGAAATTCTGGATTTGAACGTAAACTAATTATTCGATCGTCAAACAATTCACGAGGTAATTGAGGGTCTCTGAGCGGTGTGGGCCGTCGCGCCATCCTGCTGGATGTAGCCTTGCTGGAGCTCGTCCTTATGAAGCTGATTACAATATTCCGGTATCTCTGAACAGTAACAGTTTCGTGGAAAAATATGGGTCCGATAATACGTCTTCGAGACACAGCAATCCAAACACCAACTTGTAACCGGTGAAGGGGAGATTCGCGAAAAGTATGCGGATTTGCAGCACTCCATAACCTCATATTTTGTGAGTTTATATACCCCGAAAGGGTGAACCAGGCTTCGTCAGAAAAAACGTTAAATTTAGCAATTCGTCGTTGTTCATTAAATTTTGTTGGAACCACTAACAATACAAAATTCTCCTATTGTGATCTGCTGGCAGCAACTCATGTAAAGCAAGAATTTTGCACAGCGTTAAATCTTTTTTGACAATAGTATGGCAAGTTCCTAATGATAAACCAGTCTCCTCTCACTGTTTGTAAAATATCAAGGAAGAGCTTCGAATTGGTACATACTGTATGTTACTTGAGATATTGTATCTGCAAAACGCATTTACTTTCATTCTTATCAACAACAGTGATGACAGTTAATGAATTTTAAAGCTTGCATTAGACATTACTTTTATTTTCCATGGCCAACCCTTATTGTTGTCATAAGTTTATATTGAAAATTCAATTAAGTTACAATTATAATGGTTTTTACAAAAACATTTATGATTGAATCATATTTTCGAAATGGTGTTCGAGAGAACGGCGAATGATTTACAGTACGATGCCAAGTTTAGAGGAATTTCGGCAACAATTTCCAGATATTGCTGTCCTTGAAGGAGATTTTTGCAGCCCACTTAGAAGATGTGTTGTAGTATTCCGAGATACAGGGAGCATTACTCATAGAGATAGAGCTGGAAGGCCAAGAGTTCGTACTCAAAATACAGTTGATGATGTTCGTCAACGTTTGAACGAGCAACCCCTACATCACTACGTACACTTTCGCAAGTAATTACTTTTTGAACTCACGGTATTTACTCGTAGTGGCATACTTTATATCAAGTGGTCTATGTTCTCCTGGGTTATCTTGTTCCATATAACCTCAAGTTAGTGTCTCAGCTCGTCTAAGTTGTTAGGAGCTCTTGGCAATAATTTTAGACGCCGACCCATCATGTCCCAAAGATATTCGATCGGCGATAAGTGCGGTGATCGTGCAGGCCAGGGCAACATTTGCAATTGTGCTGGTTGGAGGTACGTTTTGGTAATGTTTGCAGTGTGTGGACGTGCGTGATCTTATTGGAAAATACCGTTTGACAACGTCTGCATGAATGGTACTAACACCGGTTCCAGGACATTATTAACATAGCGATGAACATTTAAAGTACCTGGGACGAATACAAGAGGTGATCTTCTACCGAAACAAATCGCATCCCAAACCATAAGTCCAAGTGTTAAAGCTGTATGGCGTCTTTCAACAAACTCTAGATTTCGTCTTTCTTCTCGATATCGACGTACCTTACTACGGCCGTCATTTGCCTACAAACAAAAAAATCTTAATTCGTCACTGAAGACAATGTCGTTCCATTACTGATTCCAATGCTGTCGCTCTTGACACCAAGCAAGCCTAACAGCCTTGTGATGTGCAGTTAAAGGCAGCCGTTGGAATGGACGGTAGGATCGCAGTCCAAGAGAAGAGATTCTTCTGTAAATTGTTGCTACTGACACGCGACGGTGAAGAGCTCGCATCTAGTCTACAACAATAGACCTTGTTGTTTGAAAGCGGTCTCGTGTAGCCATTTTTCGAAGAAGTCGATCTTCACGAATATTGCTGCTACGTGGAGGTCTATCAACTGGACGATGTCGCTAAATGCCTTCTTCTGATCAAGCAGACCATATTCCTGCAACTGTGGTGTGGTCCCAATTTACCCATCTACTAATTTCACGAAAAGAAAGTTCAGCTTCTTTCATGCCGATAACTCGACCTCCATCAAAATCGGAAATGTGGTTAAAATTTCTACGTTGCCTTACTGGAGGCATTTTAAAACATTAATTCTGTCACAAAATCTAACAAAATCTCGAAACAACTAATTAATGTTTACGAGATATTGTTATGTTTCTAAGCAACAAGTCGATGAGAGGCAGTAGACGAACACCACAACCACAATTTTAGCAAATTTTCAAAATCGCTAGCTTTATTTTCAATGGGTGGTGCATTTCATATGAAACTGAGCATATTTGCTATGGCCGACGGATGAGCAGGGCAGTTACCAATAAACATTACGATATTTCGTTTCTGTTTGATCATATCTGCTTCTTCAAGCTTCATGCCATTGAAACAACTTGGATTTTTGCTTTTACCACTATCTAAAAGAGTTTTTCTGTACCCGTCATATTACAATCATTACGAGATTGCATATATTCGATCATTTTCTCAATGCATTCAGTTGGCATATGAAAATAACATTATAATGCAAGACTTCGTTTATTAAGAAGATTGAACAGGAGGGCGAAAACCCATTATTTCGAAAATACAAAGCAGCATTAAATAAAATGACTATGTAAGAAGTCTTCTGATTTGTTTATGTAAATAATTACAATTCTTTAAAAAATTCTTTTTTATTTTGTTTGTGAAGTTTTTTCAAATATTTCCATAATACATGAGTCCTAACTTCGAACAGGAGGAAAATTTTAGCAGTTCGTATTAGCGAAACTGTACCTTAACTAATAGCTGTTCGAAGTATTTCTTCGTTAGCTAGAACTGTACCAATAAAATATATTAAACCCAATCTTTTTTTTTAAGTTTTAATGTGCAACACATCCAATTTTATTTCAATGAATTAGTTTAAATATTTTAAAATACATCAGTACACATTGCTTTTCAAATTTTTCGGAAATTTTTTCAATTAACTTCCTTATAATTGATGAATAAGGAAGCATTCTAGTTTGGTACCGACTTGGAAATTTCCAAAATATTCGGTAACCTAACTATAAGAATTAAATTATAAACAAAATCATAATACACCATAAAAGATAAACTTGATGGTCAAACCATTTTATTTCAAATAAATCACAAGTTTACGGCCGTAAGCCTTTTCTAATAAATTCACTTATTCAAAAATTACACAACTTTTTTAGAAATTACACATCTGCTTCTTTAATGGGCTACTTGATCGTAGTAGTGTTGATAGCTCTTGCGGTATTTTCCTCCATGATCGTATTTGTCAACAAGAGCATCCCATTCTTGTCTGTACTCCTTAATCAAGAAACGGATTACCTTCTCCACAGATTTGCGCTGTTTTTCGTTACACTTTTTGCAGGCTGTGATCAGGGCGTCGGGGATGACTTCCTTCAAAACTTGGCCTTCTTCGTTGCACTTTCCGGTCTCCAGAAGGCACTTGTTGAAATTTTGGATAAGACGTCTGCTGCCGAGGATGGCGTCGATGTCGATGTCGTCGTATTTGGTGGTATAATGGTCTGCAGCAAGGACTGCCGTAAGACCCACCAAAAACAGAATTGTTACCTTCATGATTATGGATATTGTTGTTTTGGATACTACAAACTTCAACTGAGAACTGTAACTCCTGAGCCGAGAACTTGCTTTTTATGCTTCCAGATTTTGAAAGCGATATGGTAATTACCAACCAAAATAGTGGCCAGAGACAAACAAATAGTTGGTTTCTGTGAACACTTAATTGGCTTCCATCAATAGTCGTTTAAAGACAATTAGGAAAAATTTCTGCATTTAGTCATAGACACATTACGTAGATACGTATTTACATTAACAATAAATTCTTAAATTATGCATTTCTCTGAAATTCTTATTTAAAAATTCCGTGCTTGATTGCTCTGCACCATTTTCTAAATAACATTGCGTGTATAATTAAATATTCTGTCGAAGCGTATAGGTACAAAATGATCTTGCCCTGTAGGACAAAAATTCTTGCTAGTGTACACTTCGTTAATCCGTAGACTAAACAGACTTTCGGCCCCAAAACAAGGGGTGCGAAATTTAGATAACACCGTCTGGTTTGGGAAATTGCAACGCAGTAATGATAAGGGCGCTGCATGCCCTGAGGGATGAGACTAACGTTTTGCCAATGCCGACTATTGGATTATCATGCCTAATTGATAAAAACTGTCAATATTATGTCGAATATGAACACGTTCATACAGAACTAACAAAATTGAGTTAACGAAACAAACGCTATTGACACGTTTCGTCAAAATATTGCGTGTTCGATGGCGTTATTAAATAACAAGCTCGTGTTGATATACTAGTAAGGGTGAAGTTTTGTTACAATAACAATAATTGTTAGAGTTTGGGGTTCAGAAGAAATATTTTTGTTTTTATTAATTAATACAACCATTCTTTAATTGATAGAAACACTTTTTATTCTAAATGTACATAAAAATAGTTGTAGCATAACTTTCATATCTTTGCTGTAAAAACAAATACGAAACCGACCACTAAAATTACAATATTTTAGAAGTCATTGAAGCTCTTATCGACAAAATTTTTAGAGCACTTTTCCAAAAATATTGTTTTGAAGCGCGTTTTATTTATTTATTTCTAGAATATGCAGTAATGCTTGAGAGCTTCGTATTCCCTTGAAAAGGAAGTGTAATAATTTTCTACTTGATCCACCATTTTTTTTCTGAAATATACCGAATGTTATAAATTTTTTTGTTTCTTCAAGGTGCTACAACTTCTTAAGGAAGCACTTTTGTCCTAAGGTATGTTCTGTTTAATCCGTCCCATCTGACTTCAAGAATCTGTAATTACCCTGTATCCCTTTACTTTCCGGACACCCCGTACAAACAATATTATTACTCATTTTGAAATTTTATACTGTGTATACACATGTATATATATATATATATATATACATACATACACACACACACACACACACAAATAGGTCCTTATATACGGTCCAACCTAACAGGGTGACTCGGAGGCCAGGTCGCCTTATCCATGATCCGGAAGTGACAGTAACAGGCATCAATATGCATGCATATATATATATGGTTGTTAAGTTGCCACCTCATTTTTAACGGTTTGGCCTCCGTTATTTTAGAAAAAACATACACAATTGGCAGATGCAACAATGTTAGCAAATATATAACTCGTAGGGCGAATCATTTACATATTTGTTTCGTTGCAGTCCTATTCTGGGTTAGAGTATTCTTTTAAAGTGTCTAATTATATAACGTAAATGTTAAATAATGTTGGCGATAGTCCACACCCCTGTCGAACCCCTCTTTGTCTGTTTCTTCGGAAATCTTAGTGTCGGCGTTTATAGTGATTTTGGTGTTTTCATAGACACTTTCTACAGCATACTCAGATGGTTTTGGTAGCCTTTACTTTGCAAAAGTTCCTACAGTTTTATTTTATGTGTACCAGCGAAATCCATTGGAAATCAAGCCATAATTCAAAATTGCTCGACTTCTTAAAAGTGTTATACAAAACTGTTTTTTTGAAAATTTGAATCGCTTTGATTGAGCGTCATGTTTGCAGTGCAGTTCTTAAAAGGTGCTGTATATAGCATAAAAGCTAATAAATAACTTTTAGTATAAGCCAATTGCATGAACGGTTTGTGAGTATATTGGCGTTATAGTCAGTTTTATAAAAACTGTAACAGCCTTAGTTTAGAACATAGCGGGACCCCGGTGGAGCAGTGCGAATACACGCTGCCACTCGCGGTCACAGTGAAATGCGGCCGATCGGCTGGGACGTTCGAATCCCGGCTGAGGCAACCGCATTTCACTTACTTAAGTTTATAGTGCATGTTGCTTGAATGGTTAGTGTGTAAGGGACGCCCGCAGCCCCCGAAAGTAATACCAAAGCGGTTCGGGGGGGGGGGACGGTACCGAGGGGGGGGGGGC
>JABXWE010024553.1:0-15998 GCA_014611495.1 Limonius californicus | reverse complement strand
TTATCTAGAATTTCCTTGTCTCTTTGGACATTGATCGTGCAAGCAATGTATTTATTTTCGCTTCTTTGTACTGATTTGTAGTTCAGCCAAAGTTGAGATGAAACCTTGTGTCGTTGCCCATTTGAGTGTTTGTACAATAGATTTTTTATATCCTTCCATTTCTTCAAGCCATAATCCACAAAAGCAATATTTCCGCTAGTTTCTCCGGAAAATGTACTGTTTGGTTTAAAATGTCGACAACAGAAACAATACACGGAGTCCTTTTCACTTCAATATTCGATCCATTCAAACGTGTTGTACAAAAGCGAGTTAAGTCTTCTTCCGTTTGTTTTGGGAAAGTCAATATTCTTTGGCTGAGCTGGCATGTAATTCATCAATGCTGATATATCAGTTGCACTTTGAGACTTTAACGGAATTTGAATTTTAGAAAATGATGGGGTTTCAGATTCGGTGTCTATTCTGTTCGAAGTTGAGGCGCGCGGTAGAGAGTTCGTGTTATACTGGTTATACGTAGGAAAATTATCATCTGCATCGACGTCGATTGAGGACGTTGTTAGATTGAGTTCTTCCGAAGAAACGTGCATCGGCTCAATTGATTTCCGCTTTTTTTTTGAAAAATGATCGAATGTCGGTAGTTGAATGTTTCCGCTTTTTCTGTTCCATTTGGACCAAAATTGGTCAGCTCTGTCGTTAAATTTCACTTGACAACAATATTTGAATTTCACTAAACACTTTGTTAACTAAATTTCAACACCACTAACAGTTATTATCGCACTAATATTCAATCAACTATCGAGATATCGCTCGGAATCGCTGGTCCATCGCTATCTTATTAGAACTCAACTGCCGAATCTACCTGTAATTAGAAGAGTAACGCTGTAACTACACACCTAGCTTGAGTAGCTTCGTGCCATGCCAGCGGCCAGTCTGCTTTTATATCCCCCCACTCGGGTGACGTCAGATCTTCCCGAACATTCTAGAAATCTAGACAGTTCTTTACAGGTAGGTACTTAAACGCGATGATTTCACCAAAGTTTTGCTCAAACTAATTAAATCAGATAATTCTTGTCTTTCTCTTGTATCTGGTTAGGCTTTTGTCTGAAGCCAGGAGGGGGGGGGCAATTGCCCTACCCTGCCCCCCCAAATGACGCCCCTGTATTGGGCCGTACCTAATATGAGTGGCTAGAGTCCAGGGTTGTCGGATATGTTGGTAATAATTACATTACCTGTGACTGAGTAGATGCACAAGGTGAAGGTGACGCTCACGGCGAGTAGATCGAACTCAATAGACCGAAAGTAGTTGACCGAACTCAATTGACCGAATAGCAATAGACCGAAACGTCACTAGACCGAAGCAGCAATAGACCGAAAATCACTTGGTCGAAAATATGTTACGGTTAAAGTACACATTCGGTAAATGTGCACATTAAATATCTCGAAAAATTACATTTATTAACAATAGCATCAACTTCCCTTCACACTTTATTCAGGCTTAGGACTGCAGCATAAACTGCTGGCGTGTTTAGAAGTTTTTTTGTTTTTTTTTGTTTTTGATTCTATTTTAAGTTTATTCTAGTAAATCATACAATACTTAACAGATATATCCTACCCAATTACGTATCTACTAATATTAAAAATTAAAATTATGCGCAATCCCACGTAAATAATCGACTATGTTTCCTTGAATATCGAAGTTACTGACAAGGCGCTTTATTCTGTCAGCACAATCCCGGTACCTTTTCTGGCTTCTGGGTGGTTCTTCGCCACTTACATATTGCTCTATTTTGAGTTCGTTAAAATTCTGCTCTCTCTGCAGTGCTTCAATAAATTTCCAAATATTTGGATGGTTTGAAGAAACTTGCTGGTCAAAGCCTCGATGCCATCCTTCCACGGAATTGTTGGTTTTAAGTAAATCTTCATTCACACCATCAAAACAATTCCACATAACATTAGGAAAACGCGGCGGGCGACGGTGACGTCGTTGAGGGCGTCCTATCCACGTATTCTCAAAGTAGTCTAGCGCACCTTGACCTTCTTGTGGAATAACATTTTCTTCGCACAACTGTTCAAAGATATCTACTACATTTGCTGCAGGCACGAATGCCAGAGCAGGCAATAATCGCATTGTTAGGGCAAGTTCAGGTTCTGCTTCATATCGTCGCTGAAGTCCTTTTGACTGGATGTGACGGAAACAACACTGAGAAAAATGGAAAAAGCATCCCCGTTGCCTGGTTTGCGGAAATGCTGCAGACACTGCATTCATTATCGCTAATTCAAAGTCCATAAGTATGCTTATTGGTGAAACTCAATGTCTTTCAAACTTGTAAGCAATCGAGTGTACGTTTCTTCGGTTTTATCTGGCAGTAGTGCATATACTAATGGTATAGCATTGTTATATTGCAACCCATGGATTGTATATAATTGGCAAAATAGATGTGGCACAGTTTTAAACGTGCCATCTACGTACCAATGCATGGACTGAGCTAATATCCGCAAGTTCCTTCTTGTGGAAAAAATTAATATTCGATCGTCAGCGGGTCCAGAATCAAGTAATAGAAAATCTGCTCCATTTTTAGTAATTTTGTAATTATCTGGGATCACAAGTTCTCTTCGATTACCAGGTATAGCCGGAGCAGCATCATGCTTAGTTCGAATGTTTCGTATAGTTCTTTTCATGTTGTCCACTTTTGGCAGTTTTACTGACACTGCCTGTGATATCCTAAAGATGCTTGCGATACTATGAAGTGTGGAGCGTCCTGGGTACGTCTTGCATCTTCTCTAACATTTTGCATTACTTGAGCTGCCTCTATTTCTGCAGCATCAGCTGCATGGTTATGTTGGCCACTTTCTTGTGTAATATCGTTGTCCACTGATATAACACGAACACTACACTTGAATTTTTTATAACGTTCACACCTCCAGTATATCTTCGTATCAATTTGTTTGTCTTTGAGGTACAAATGACCATCTAATAACAATTTACGATGGCCCTTTACACTCTCTATGTACTGCAACACCATTTTCAATATTAACTTTCTACAACACTCCTTAACAAGCTGTAGACTTGGAATAAATCGAAAAATAAGAAACATTGCATTTACATGGAAAATCATTAGCGCAAGAATGCAATTAAGTAAGGTATGTGCCTTACAAGCTATTGGTGTGCTTAATATTCTTATCTATCTTTGTGACGATTTTTTGACAATAGGATTTAACCAACTTTAACATTTCTATCTATCGTTAACGATAATTACTCCAAGTATTTACGCACAAACTGGAGAAAGTTGCTAATGGGTTAGTTAATAAATGTAATTTTTCCAGATATTTAATGTGCACATTTACCGAATGTTTACTTTAACCGTAACATATTTTCGACCAAGTGATTTTCGGTCTATTGCTGCTTCGGTCTAGTGACGTTTCGGTCTATTGCTTTTCGGTCAATTGAGATCGGCCAACTGCCTTTCGGTCTATTGAGTTCGGTCTATTTGCCTAGAACCGAAGGTGAAGATGAGAATTGTCCTGCAACAGGTAGGAGTTCGTTATAATGTTGTTCGAAGATTCTGAATGTTTTGGGGTGTTGTAATAAATATCGGTTATTATCAAGTATTTTAATTATTTTAAATGGACCTTTAAATTTCGGGGTTTTCTTGTCACGTCTGTGATTTTAAAAAAATATTGATTGATTAACTTCAGACGTCGCAAGTTGTCTTTCCTTGTTAATTTTCTTGTTACGTTTCTGTTTCGTTTTATTTTGTTTGATCTCTATATTGTTATACAATTGTATCATTCTTTGTTTGTGGTCGTTAACATAAATTTCATAAAACCTATCGGTACAAAGTTCATAGGGATTTTGGTTATCTGTATGACCGAATAAAATTTCAAAAGGTGTAAACTGAAGGTTAGAGTGAATTGAATTATTGTATGCAAGTATGCAGTAAGTCATTCTGTCGTTTTCTGGAGTTGATTCCAGTAACCGAAAATGTTCAATTAAATTTGAATGCACTCATTCAACCAAGGAGTTTGATTCGTGATGTGAATGTGTTGTTATCTGTAATTCTATTTGTAATTTCATGAACTCTCTAATGATTACATTATCAAATTCGTTAACTGCAACTATGTTCTTAGGGATAGCGTAACTTGCAAAGAATTTTAAAATATAATTTATTATGGCGATTTTATTGTGTGAATTTAAGGGGTACGCTTGGGTGAACCTACTGAATGCATCGATAATTTATAATTAATATTTAGTTTTGTTGATTTGAAATATATCAATATTTAAACATTGAAAGGGTTTATTGAAAGTGGGTGTAAGTTGTAATGGGGCTTTAGAAGGATTGCGATTATATTTTTCTCTTCGACAAGTATCACAATTGTTTATAAAATTTTGGATATTTTTTCTATTCCTTTTCAAAAATATGAGCGTTTTAAATGCTCTGTAGTTTTTTTAATTAAGCGATGGTTATTTTTTCCTAAATGATAGTTAGAGATATATTTTGTTTTCACATCGGGGTTTGTTACGTATACGACTTGTTGAAAGCAACGATGGAACATGGGTGAATTTGCGTTAGTGTAAGAGATTATAAATTTTGAAAATAATTCGTAAATATCGTTATTTTGGAAAACACAATAATAGTGCGCCTTGGGCTGACAGTACTCAGTTAGTAATGTTTTAAATACATCTTGAAAATTAGATTCCGTGATAAAGACGGTCATGTGAATACGATTGTCAAATTTAGATACTCTAATATTTTTTGGAATAGTGGCTTTAGGAATTCGATTTGGTTTTTATGTTGTTGCAATGTTTTTCAGATATATCTATAATAGGGGTAGATGATAGTTGCGTATGTACTGTTGTTACGAGACACTCGTCATCTTTTAGATGGTTAGATAAGTTACCTTCATTAGGTGAAACGTCATTAAGTATCGTTTCAAAAGGTGTTATAGGTAACGACTTTTTTCCGTGTGGTCTATTCGGCTTAATGTCGGAAAAGATTTTAAGTTTTTCCTTTTCGGGTATTGCCGATGGTGGTATAAACTCAGGTATGGTAAATTCGTCTAGATCCGGTATTTAGACGTTCGATATCGATGGGGTGTATTTGAACATGACTAAGTGCATCAGTGACTTTATTCAGTTTGCCGGGGAGATATTTCGAAATTGTATTCTTCGAGCTTTGAGCTCCATCTGGTTAGTTTTGAATTACGTTCTCGAATATTTCTTAACCAAATTAGGGGTCTGGATCCGTATAGATCGTAAATTTAACTCCATACAGGTAAGGTCTAAAGTGCTTGCAAGCCCATACAATCGCGGGTAGTTCCCTTTCGAAATTGGGGTAATTTATTTCGGATTGGTTAAGTGTACGTGAGGCGTAACTTACTGGTTTACCAGCTTGTGAAAGAACTGCACCAACGGCATATTTGTATGCATCGGTTGTTAATTCGAAAGGTTTATCGAAATCTGGGTATGTCAAAATGGGGTCATTTGCTAGGATTGTTTTCAGATAGTTAAAATTTTGAATAAAACGTTCATCATGAATAATTTTGACATCCATTTTTAAACAAATTGTTAGAAATTTTGTGATTTTTGCATAATCTTTTATAAATTTGCGGTAATAACCAAACATACCTAAAAAGGATTTAATTTCCGTACGAGTACTGGGTAAAGGGAATTTATTAGCTGATTCTATTTTATTTGGGATTGGTCTTATTCCGTGTTTAGTGAGGATATGTCCTAAATAGGCTATCGAATTTTTTAAGAACTCAGAATTGTCTAGTTGGATTTTCAAATTGCATTTGCGGAACCTATTAAATACGTTACGTAATTTTATCAAGTGTTCCTGTACAGATTTGGAATAAATTATTATATCATCAAGGTAGACCATGCATTGTGAAGGCGTAAGTCCTAGCAATGACTGACTAATTAATCGTTGGAAAGAAGCCGGTGCATTTTTTAAACCAAATGCTAATCTTTTGAATTGATAGTGACCCCTTCTGTCGAAAATGCGGTTTTTTCTTTATCATCTATGATTATCTGATAAAATCCAGACGCAAGATCAAGGGTAGTAAAATATTCTGATTTTCCTAGATCATCTAGCACTTGTTCAATTCGTGGTAAATGGTACTTGTCTTCTACAGTATTATCATATAATTTACGGTAATCTATTACTATCCGCCATTTTTGTCTGCCAGAATTGTCTAGTTTTTTAGGGACTATCCAAATTGGGGCATTATAAGGTGATTAGGAAGGTTCTATAATTCCATCTTTTAACATTTTTGCCATTTGCTGTTTAACTTCCTCGCGATGTACATGAGGATACCTATAGTTTCTGGTATAAATGGGAATATTATTTTTAGTTCGTATATGATATTTATTTAAGTTGGTGAATGAGAGCGGTATTAAAGGTGTATAGAAAATGTCTTTATATTCGAAGCATAATGTTGTTAAGAAATGTATTTCTTCATCATTTAAGTGATCTACATTGATATTTTTTAAGTTGTCGTTTAAGATTTTGTTTTTTGATCGGTTTTAAAGTTCATAATTATTAATTTCTATATTGTTAGTGACTGTATAGGGTTCAAGAACTATGGGGCAATGGATATTAAAATTTTGTTCATCAGTAGATGTATTGATTAAAGCAGTATTAAAGTAATTGTTATGAACTTTTACTACAGCGCTGGGTGTACTGCAATGATTATTAAAATGAATTTTATTGAATATATGATTGCCATTTTTATTAACTATTGGCAACTTTGTCAAGATGTCAGAATGTGGTGGGATACCTAGGTGTTTAGTAAGTTCTAAATGATTTTTAATTTTCGTAAAATTACATTGGTTACGCTTTTAAGTTTCTTGTTTTGATTTAGATGCGTTATAGAAAAAAGGAACGACGGTATACTCCGTCCGAACGTGCATCCATTTACAATTTGATTGTGCGTGGTAGTACCATGAGCACTTGTAATTTGGAATTGCTGGTTAATTACTGTTAATTACCAGGAGTTAGTAGATATGGAAGGTTATACTTTATGACATTAAAATTAAAATGTTCAAGATTATCCAAGGCTAGTTTCGAAAATTTATAGCGTCACTATCGTTGGGGTCGCAAACGTCGTCGTTGATATCGTTATCGTACGAAGTAATATTTTGATCGTAATCGTCGTCTTCAACAGGGGGTTCTTCTTGTATATTATCATCATAAAACAGTTCTGCGGTGGAAGTTTCTAGGTTGATTTGATTGACGAATAAATTGATTAGATTGAGGATTAACTCTTTTAGCATGATTAAATTGAAAATTTTTAATATTGGGACGTTTTACTGTGGTCCCTAGTAGCATGGGTTCTCCAGGTGTACTATTGTAATATCCCTTCTGAGGTGCGAAAACATTTTGGTTAGGGAATCGCGATGGAGCGGTGTTAGGGTTTACATTAAGTGTTGAGTTCCTGTAATTATTGCGTGATGTAAAACTGAGTGAATTTTGAGGTTTAAAATTTGGGTTTGAAAATTTTTGAGTACGTGGTACAAAATTGTTATATGAAGTTTGAGGTGTAAAATTCTGATTTGAAAAATTATGAGGTGTACTAAAATTATTTCGAGGTGTATGTGAGACGTCATTATATCTTAAATTCGGTTTGGAATTTTGAGGTATACAATAAGTGTGATTTCTTTGGGAATAGCAGATGTCTATTTCTTCTCTAATAATCGAAGAGGCGGTTTCTAAATCCGGGGTGTTCCTAATTCTTAAAAGAGAACCGAACGGTTCGTTTAATCCGCTTAAACAGGCTCGAAGCGCTAAATGTTTGGTATTTAACAGTTTATAATTTTTTACTTATATGTCTTCTGCTCCTAATGAAAGTTTTCAATTAAGTATTGCTAGCAAACTTCTAATGCGATTAAAAATTCCACGCGTGTATCTTTTACATATTGTCGCATTTTTGCAATATCCATTGTAACATTTAGTTCGGAACGCTGATCTGCAAAATTGTCAATTAAGGTGGTTTTTAAAGTGGTTGAAAAATTGTAACCTGTGGTTACTTCTAAAGCAGAGCCACGTAGTTTGTTACGGACTGAAGACAATAATAATTTATTAATGTATGTATCTGGTTGTGCGGGTGTCAAAAATTGATTTAATATAATTTCTACTGATCTTATAAATTCTGACAAAGCACTTGTAGTGCCGTCATATTCGGGGATTTCTGATAACATTGACATGGTAAAGCCAGGTGGAAATAGGTTTGCCATGTTAATTTGCTGAATAATTGGTCTATTATCTAGAAGTAATATAAGTGGTTACAAGATATTGTCCATAAAACGTAATTATGCACTCGATTATTTACGATTATTATTATTTGAAATGTTTCCGTTTTAAGTTAGTAACAGGGTTCCTACACATACAATTAAAGTATTACCGCTTTTTGATAAATTCTAGTGAACTCGCTGTAAGTCTTGCTTACTTAATTGTACTTGAGTTTAAAAATTAATTAAACAAAGTTCCTACACACACAATTAAAGTATTACAGTTTTTTTTATAAGTTCTAGTGAACTCCCTGTAGGTCTTGCTTACTTACTCGTACTTGAGCTGAAAAATTAATTAAACAAAGTTCCTACACATCTCTTTCTTCTTAATTCGCCTTTTCCTGTCGAAGGTTGGCAATCCATCTGGCAATCATCGTTGTAGACATCGCTGCTCTGAAAATTTCTGTTGAAGTGCAGCCAAACCATCTTCGTAAGACTTTTAACCAGGAATTTTGTCATCTTCCAACTGATCTTCTGCCTTGTATTTTTCCTTCTATTATTAGTCTGAGTAACTCATACTTCTCCCCTCTCATTATATGTCCTATATATTTCGTTTTTCTTTCTTTAATAGTGATTAGGAGTTCCAGGGGTTTCCGCATTCGAATAAGCACCTCCTCGTTTGTTATTCTTTGAACCCAGGATATTTTTAGTATGCGCCTGTATAGGTACATCCCAAACGCCTCCAGTTTTTTCTCAGTTAATGGATCCAGAGTCCATCCTTCACACCCATAAAGCAGAACAGAAAGTATGTAGCACCTGATCATGCGCACTCTGAGCTCTAGGCTGATTGCGCGCCTTGTGAAGAACTGGTTCATATTTATAAATGCTTTCCTTGCTTGGTCAAGTCGGGACCTAATTTCCTTTCTTGGATCACATTGGCTGTCAATATTTGTCCCCAGATATTTAAGCGTTTTCACTTGTTCTATAGGAGTGCTATTTATTGTTAGATTAGCATCCATGTTCCCTTTTTGCGAAGACAAGCAACTTAGTTTTAGGTATATTCATATAAAGTCCATGGTCTTCACTATATTGTACTATGCGGTCCATCAGTATTTGCAATTCGCTTATATTATCTGTCATTATTACGGTGTCATCCGCATACCTAATGTTGTTTGTTATAATGCCATTTACCTTTATACCCTTCATAGTGTCATCTAGAGCTTCTTTAAAAATAGCTTCAGAGTAGACGTTAAATAATAGTGGCGACAAAACGCAGCCCTGTCTAACTCATCTCTTGATCACTGTAGTTTCTGATATTTCGTTTTCAATTCTGACTTCTGCTGTTTGATGCAAGTAGAGCTCTGATATAATTTTAATCTCCTCTTTGTCGATACCAGTTTTATTAAGGATTTCTATAAGTTTGTCGTGTTTATTCTGAATTTTAGCAGATTTAAGCACGATGTATTTTACAAAAGGAACCCCCCTCCTCCTCTGAGTTACGCTAGGGCATGCCGTCGTTTATGTGTCACAATTCCGTTTAATCCCGTGACAAATAATGACTGGTTTCCTTAGACTTTAGTAAATTCTTGAGCAAAAAAAAATGATGACTTGTGTTAAGTGGCTGGCTTTTAATTTTTTTCAGCAAAGCAATTTCACTTGAACGTGTCAAGGTCTCTTGGCATCTTGGCAAGGGTTATAAACACTTAAAAAACTTTTAAAAAGCGAGTGTCAGCGTAGCTGTTACTGAATATACGATAACTTCATGCTCCAACACGCTTAACAATGTCTACGTAAGAATTTCCAGCAGCCAGCATGTCAATGCCCGACGTCGACAGGAATCATATGTGATGTCTGTTGAACAAAATTTAGAACAATACGCTTCAAGTGTTGTTATCCACTGCATTTTGTAAAGAATACATATTAAACTGTTTACTATTATTTTCTTGCGATTTTATAGTTTTGCCATTGTATTTCTGTCGTTCGGATTCGGCGTTGAACTGTAGGTCCCCCTGTTTCTACCTTAGCGCTGAGGAGAAACACGTGACAGAGAAGAGGCCGATGCCCAGCAGTGGGAAAAAAAGGCTGTCAATGATGATGATGATGATGATGATGACATATTTTGATCTTACATTTACTGTCCCGGGTAAAAAGACTGATGTCCCAAATAAGCGCTGTCATTTCCTTAATTTAGCTTCTGTTCTTTAAGATTTGGCCCAAATAAACGGTTGTCCCGTTTATCCGATGGCCTAATTGACCGAAATCGACTGTATTACACTTCTGAGTGTCTGTGATAATGGTTTATTGTATTGAATCGCTTCCATAATAGTGGGGCAAGCATACATTTCATGAAAATAAAATGTAAATATATTCAATTTCTATTCTAGTTTAATTTTACTTGAACTTTCGAATAAACCCTATTTGAAGAATTTTAGACTTCATTTGCATTAACTTTTCATAATTTTTGGTAAAGGGCGGCGATGGCTCAGTGATAGAAGAGCCAAGCTTTGGATGTAATAGTCCAAACGCTTCCCGGTTCGAATCTTTCCAGGGGCGAAAATTTGTCTAATTCCCTGGGTGATCGGTACTGGAACCCGGTCTCCATTTGCCATTGGGGATCAAATTAATAGCACTCCTCATGTTACGATCGCACTAGAAGAGTAACAAGATCGTATACACAAAAATACACCACACACCAAGCAGGTTAAGCATGGTTACACACCAACACGGTAACCCGCAGAGTCGGGTCCTGTTGTGCATTGTACAAACTAACAAAAGTGATGGGCCTCTAAGGCCTGTGAAAGCTTCATAATAATAATATTTTTTGATAACAAACTCTCAGTAAAACGTACTATATTAGCGTTGTTTCTCAACCGGGAATTGGGCGCTCAAGCGTCCTGGCGCCAAAACGGCCTGCACCAAAACGGCCTGCGTCAAAACGTGCTGGCGCCAAAACAGCGGCGCAAAAACAGCGGCTCCAAAACAACCGCGCTCAAATGGAACGTACCATACAGACGTACAAACCATATGTAACATTCTATAATATGTTGGTGCAGTTTTAGGTTTATATTATAATTTTACAAAAAAGATCTCTTCATACACAAACTGAACAAGAAATTACAATAATGAAATGCTCCTTTTGGAAAAATATACCATAAGCGAAAAGTTTTACATATTTGTAATTATTTAATATTCTGAAAGTATAAATACTGATTCGCAATTTAGAAACATCGTTTATTCTATGGATTGTGGATATTTAGACTGTATTAGTAAACATTTATATATAAATGTTACACGTAAAACAAGAAAACCTGTTTATATTTATTAAGTTTTTCTTACTATTTCACATTTAGGTAATTGTTAATTCATGTAACCTTGTAACTGCACCGGTAGTTAAAACGCAGATTTTCTGGAATTGAAAGAACCGGTTTCGATTATAATTGGGTCGAGTGATTTACGAGTATAATTAATACATCTTCTTAATAGGAGTTACTTTAGCGACATAACTGATGTTCGAGGATTGCAAATACATGTTTCTGAAGCCCTTTGGGTTTAGTCGTGCAATAGGTCGTTTAATACATTTTAGGATATTTTACAACGATTATGTAACGACTTTGAAATAAACATCACCGTTTATATTTTCAATCGCGTTAGATCTGAAAAACAAAATTGGTCTTTGTAGATTGTAGTTATTACATTCGTTCAACAGTGTACAATACTTAGAACTACACATATGTACCTACCATTTTGTTTATTTTCTCGTCCATTTAAAATATTTCAATTTTTTTAGACGGACTGCGAAGATTTTGGGTATTTCCTCGATTCTGAGACGCCATCGAATCTAAGACGCACGTGTCAAAGTTTACAGAAGCAAATCATTTGTTCGTTATATCTTCTAGGAAAATGCAGTAAATCAAAAAAAAAAGTTGTATGCGTACCTTCCTTGTGTAGGTTTCTTCTCTGAAGTTATGTTCCTTCACATGCCTCACACCAGTGGCGTGCAATGGGATTACAACGAATTTATATCAAGGAAAGAAAGTCTTCAAATTTTTTCTCTATTTTTTTTCCATATCCCCATTTAATTTGGAATAAGCGACGCTTGTACAGATCGTAGATTAAGGTTCTAGTTTCAGAGATACTAGGCTATTTTTAGAAGCATGCAAACCCACTATGAAAGAAAAATTTATTGAGTTGGCCATGGAAATACTAAAACCATTGTTTGAATCTTGTATGTACCTGTCAATCATTTCGGGAATTTCAGTTGTTGAAAAGAAAATGCTGACCTACTTTTCCAATACTGAGTATGCGGCCTCGCTATCGTACAAATCTACGCCCCCACCGACGTCAGCCAAGAAGAAGAAAATGACAAATTTTACGTATTTCTAGATGAAATAGTAATGGGGTACCAACAAAAATACAAACACATAATTGTAATGGGCGACTTTAATGGAAAAATTGGACTGGCACAAAAAGGCGAAGAAGAAAATATAAGAGGACCATATGGATGCGGAACACGAAATACAGGAGGAACAAAATCACTTGACTTCGCCTTTAGACACAGGCTAGGAATAACAAATACCCTATTTAAAAGAAGAAACGAAAGAAGACGGACATGGCTATCGCCGAATGGGCAATATAGAAATGAAATTGATTTTATCTTAACAAACACGAAACAACTAGACCTCAATACAGAGGTAATTAACAAATTCGGATTCGATACAGGCCACCGACTAGTAAGGACAACCATAAAAATAATGAAGAATAATGAAAGAAACAAGTTATCTATGAAAAAACAAAAAGAAATACTCTTCACAAATACAGAAGAACAATACCGGAATGAACTGTCAAAAATAGTCCCAAGCGTAGAAGAGTTAAACAACAACAAAGATATACAAAAATTTTACGGCGCCATCAAAAAGGGTATAAAAGAAGCAGCGGACAGTATATCACAAAATAAAGAACATCCACGAAGGAAACAAAAAATATGATAAAAAAAAGAGATCCTGAAGGGAAAAAACGGAAAGTGATAGAGCAAGAATCGAATACTACGAATTTAATAAAGCAACTAAAAGAGCAATACGAAAGGATATTAGAAAAGCAGAGATGGAAACAATAGAAGAGATACTGGAAGAATCAGGTTCAACTAAGAAAATGACGAAAGCCTTATCTAGCGGGAAATAATGGATACATAAGTTATATGACGAATTAATAAGAAAATTGAACATAGTAGTGACAAAATAATGCAAATTGCAACAAACTACTACAAGGAACTCTACACATACCAACAAGCAAATACAAACAAAAATAAGGAAATAACAGAACGAAAAGATGATATACCAAAAACTCAAAAAACAGAAATAAGGAAAGCAATAAAGAAATTAAAAAGCGAAAAAACGCCGGGCACTTACAAAGTAACAAATGAAATGAATGCTAAGAGCGGATACCGAAGAAATAATAGATTAACTGCATTGGTTATTCAACGAAATAATGGAACTAGAATATATCCCAAAACAGTGGACCATATCGGAGATTATCCTGTTACACAAAAAAGGAGATATTGATAAAATACCTAATTATCGACTAATAAATCTAATTTCAAATGTATACAAACTTTTTGCATTTATAATACATTCCAGAATTTATAAAACATTGGACGGAAATAAGCCATATGAACAAGCAGGGTTTAGAAGAACATATTCGACCTTTTACACATTTAACCGAAGAAAAGAAATGAAATATTTTATGCTACGTTGAAGAAAACCCGATAGTATCACACATAACTCAAGCATGCTGTGACCACATCCATCAAATTAATTCAATGTCAAAAAATAAAATTTTCTTTATTTAGTATCTTCTTGCGTTTTTTATACAATCATGTACAGTAAAGACGAAAAATTGGAAATTCTAATGTGGTATCAGAATGGAAACGGCTTAACTGTGAGAGACTTATTTTCACTAAAATATCCAGAAAGACCTATTCCTTGCATTCGAACCATACAAACAATTGTTAGAAACTTTAAATCGGAGGGATGCGTAATAAATCCCCATAAAATAAGAACTAAAACTAATCACGTTTTACCAGAAGAAATGAAATTAAATATTTTATACTACGTTGGAGAAACCCCGATAGTATCACTACGAGAAGTAGGTTCACATTTTAATGTTTCTAAAACCTCGGTATTTAAAACACTAAAAGAATTTAAATATAAATCGTACAAATTTTCGAATCACCAACAACTATTCGATCAAGACAAAGAAAAACGAACAATCTTTTGTGAAACATTCTTTAATTTGCTGCATGAAGAAGAATACATTTTAAATAAGATAGTTTTTAGTGATGAAGCAACTTTCACAATAAATGGAGAAGTCAATTCGCAAAATTTTCGGTGTGTATTATAATTCCTCATCTATCCACTATCCATTATCCTGATAAACTTATTTCTTAGATATTGGTCCCGTACTAACTGCCATTTACAAAACTTAACTCACAGTCATCACAGTGGGAAAGTTAACGTATGGCTAGAAATAGTTGAAAATAAGCTTATCGGTCCATATTTTATTGATGGTAATCTCAATACTGCCAAATTTTTAGAGCTATTAAGAAACAACATCATTCAGGCAATAGAAAACTTGAACATCGATGACCCGTGGTTTCAGATGGATGGTGCCCCTCCGCATTCCACGAATGCTATAAGAAATTTTTTTAACGGCAGGTTTCCAGGACGTTGGATAGGAAGATTCGGTCCTATAGCGTGGCCCCCGCGCTCTGCAGATTTGTCACCCAATGACTTCTTTGCTTGGGGATATCTGAAATCAAAAATTTATACCAATATTCTGTTGTTGGCAATGAAATTTTCTGTTGGTAGTATTATATTACAGTGAGAGTTAGGTTGGTAGTATGAAAAGAAAAGAGAGGTTATGTTGTGTTTCCATAAAAATGTGCTTTTAAGTTTTTGTTGTAGTTATCGTAGTGAAATAAATGTAATAAACAAAACGTGGTTTTGCTCAATCGACGGAAAACATAACAAGAAACCAATAGGTTACGGGCCCAGGGCGTAAACGTCCTTGACATAAAATTCAGAGAAATTGAGCTTAAAAATAGTTGCTTGGAGGAAACATAAAATGAATACAATGGAAGACCTCCATAATATTGAAAAGTTACGACGTGCCGAAGATTTTCCTGTGTGGAAATTCCAAGTGGAAATTCTCTTTAAATCCACAGGTATTTTTGGTATTGTAAATGGTACGGAGACGTTAGCTACAGATGCTAGCGAATCGACCAAAAGGGAATTTGAAAAAAAGGATGCAAAAGCGCAAAGAATAATGATAACTACAATTGATAAGAAGCCGTTAACATATATAATGAGCTGTAATAACTCAAAGGAAATGTACGAGAAGTTGTGTGCGATTTACGAGAGAGATTCTAATCAAAGAAAATGCACCTTGTTGCAAGAGTTTTTTAGTTATAAATTTGATAAAAGTCATGACATCGCAACACACATAAGCAAATTACAAAGTTTGACACATAGGCTTAAAAACCTAAATCAGGAAATAAATGATGAAATGTTAGTATCAAAGATTTTGTCAACCTTACCCGAAGATTACAAGTTCTTTGTTAGTGCCTGGGAAAGTACACAAATAAGTGATCAAACTGTGGATAAATTAATATCAAGATTATTAATGGAGGAAATGAGACAGACGTCCAAGGATAGTGAGCAAGAAGAAGCTGTTGCCTTCAAGACTGCAGTTGTAAAAGAAAGATCAAGTAAGAAAA